>JAQJVL010005554.1:0-34577 GCA_035578905.1 Stictocephala bisonia | reverse complement strand
TCATTGAAAACTGATGATAATATTGAAAAAATCGTACCAGAGGGGCAAACAGTCTACCAAAATCACTACATTAGTGTCCTGACTACCATACGTGTGTAAGTAAGGAGAAAGCGGAATGATTTGTGGAAATGTTAACATCCAACAAAAAGAAAGTATCTTTCAGTTTAAACTGATTAACTTTATTTATAATATAAATTGCTTATTTAGAGAGCACGCTCATTCTAAGTGAATATCAATAGTAATTTCCTGTTTCTGTTGGAGTTTGTTTACAATCATTGCTAGTCCAATTGTTACAAATATATTTGGACAACATTCAAGTCTTGAAAATAACATGCCCACTCATATGTTATAATTAGGCCAAGGGCACCCACTCTCACTTCTTCTTTATATTACTGTACTAGAGTTGGCCAAACTGTTGGAACTGTCCAAAAAATCTTAAGATTCATATCTTAATTTTGGTATTGTCCAAGTGAATTTTCTTAACCCTTTCCCATACTACTATGCAGGCACCTACTCTCTGTTTCACTTAGATTTATTTGCAACCACAACATCCATTGTATCAAAACTAATTCTATAACAAGTTCTATTACAGCTATTTTAAGTATTGTTTTGTCTGATTGTAAAGGAACTTATGTGAGTCTATTATGACCTATAAAAAATATTTTAGAATATATGATCAGAAATAATGTCCTCCCACAAATCAATGGAATCCTTCAATGCCCTCAGCCTTTTTAGGCCTTGAATCCCTGCTCCGTCCTCGCTTTCACTCCTGAATATTTTATCTTTTATTCTTCAAGTAGGTAGACAACGTGTTTTGGAGGAATATCTAAGTTCTTGGCAATCTCTCAGTGGAATTTTCTTAGTGCCCCTCTTCTACTTCTTTAATCGCTGCTATTTTTTCAGGCAGCTTTAAAGTTTTGTATGTTTAGTGTATACAATGCGACAATATCTTCAATGCACAAACAAAACCTTCCCAAAATTTGGGGGAAATGTTGTAAATAAACCACTCGGAGAACTTACAGCTTAGAGGTAGTGCTGTGCTTAGAGACTAGACAGTGGCGTTAGAATTACAAAACAAAAGGGTGGGGAAAGAAAGAATAGAGTGAGTGCTGACCAAAGTTAACGTGAACTGCCAAATACTCTGTGCCATGCCAAATACGCTGTGCAGTTGAGCGGGCGCTGGGTTAGGGAATGGAATTTATTTAATACAAACGAAAGCCTTGAAGCGAGAACGCCAGGACTCGAAGTTTCCCGTCTAAAACAAACATTAAATTTACATTTTAACTTGTAAAAAGTTCAAATCAATCAAAATTTTATTGAAACTAACTCAAATTTAACATACTTTTTAAAAATGCTGGGGACCTAGGCAGATGTTCACACCAAAGTAGCCGAAATATTAATAGGTTTTCGGCTACGTTCACATCAAAAGCTTCACCAAAGACTACGCTTGCAATTAATAAGACTAATATGCAGGGTTCGGGTACAAACAACATGGCGAGATTGGATTTTGCGCATGCGCCAGTTGTAATCGTCAGCAACGTGTAGCTAGCCGAGGTATCTTGCCAATCCGTAAATTCAACGAAGTTAATACTCGGTGTGAACTGCTCCCATTGAATATCATTAAGAGATACGTTTAAAACGTCTTACATCGACGGCGTTGGAGTATTAATACGTTTAATGTTAGAGGCCTTTAGACTAGAAAAGATAAATTAATCAGGATTGAAAATTTAAAAATATTAAATACACAATCAATAATTTGTACCTAGTCTAGGTCTAGTATTTTAATTATAAGATAATAGTAATTAAACATAGATGGTGTGATGTGTTACGTAAAACTAATTATATATATGAAATTATTTTTCTAACAAGTAAAAATTGTGTGCACATAATTTCTGCCAAATCTATTATGTATACCTTGTTTGAAATTCAGCTTAACAAGTTCAAAAGTAATAAAAGATATTTAAAACCCCGGCATGAGCCACCTGTGGCGCAAACTTCAATGGCAACAATACTTGTTCTAAACTGGAGCCAGGTTTTAATTGAGTTTTGTATATATATCTTAAACGTGTCTTATACTAAATATGAACCATATATGTCCACTGGTGGCACTCGTTTCAGTGAATTATTACCAGGATTTGCATTATGTGAAAACTACATTATCGTTAAAACAAGGATTTTATTTTATAATAAGTAAGCCACAAGATATAAGTTTGTCATACTGAAAAATTGTTTGTTCGATAAAAAAACAAGATTTTAATAATTTTTGTTAAAACAGTCAAGGCACATTGTAAGACTGCCATCACAAACATAGGAAAAAAAATGTTTTTCAGACGCAAACTATTTTATTATCATAATTCAAAAAACTTACGTATAACGATCATATCAAAAGTATATTGTACAAACATTACTGAATATTTGAATTGTTGACCTTGAAAACATAGTCGTTTTTTAGTATAGTACACTAGATAAAACTACACTTATTTGATTGTTCAAAGTTTTGTAGCGTGTACCACCAGTGGCGCATATCGTGGTGAATGTGTTAAAGATGTGTTCCGCATACAAACATTAAGGTGAAGATATTAAGAAGACTAAATTTGCTTATAAATATCCTAAAACTATTTATAATATTGACCTAAGTGTTTTTTTCACTTGCAGTGAAGATTGGGCGGGAGATTCTAAGAACGGTCCAGGAGACAAGGAACAAGTATATGATGGCGTCTCAAGCATGGATCCAGACGGTGTCATCGATTCCAACTGGGAAGAGGTACTTACAACAAGCTTTTCTAAATGCTTTTCTTATGTTTGTTAAAAGTATAACTATAGTATGTTGATGTAATTATAGTTGATCCCTCAAATTGCGCACTTGTGTTGCTACCTGTTCATAAATATAAACACCCATTATTATAATTTATCCTATATACAAAATTTTAACTTATTTTAATAACGGTATTAAATTAATAAACTAACTCCATTAGATAACCAATAAAACTTTTAAAGGCCAGGGTGGCATTGCCCTTGAATCAGATGGGAATGAAACCTTGCTTACAGACCCTTCCTAGGAAAAAATATAGAACTTTGCCAATGTTTCATGAAACTCTTAAACATTAAGAAATGTTAAAAGTGCAATAAATAATGGAGGAGTTGCATTAGCTAAAACAACTTCACTTACGGGTCATTCCATGGTAACTTACGTTACTGTCGCACAGGGTTTTTCTTGGGTTTTTTTCTATTACAAATCAATAAATTCTTAAAAATCCATACTTGAATCATTGTAATTAAAATGTACTTATAAAAGGTGATTTTTTTATTGGTGCGTTTTTTAAGTTGGCACCACTACTAAACACAACATTTAAATTCGAATAAAACAGCTGATCTTTGCTTATTATCATATGTCATTTCAATATTTGTATTGTCTAGTGCGTATTATTGTGTAACCATGAACAGACTTACAAATGAAGAGCGTTTGCGAATAGTGCAAATTTATTTTGAAAACCGCAGTTCAGTTCGGGCAACTTACCGAGCTCTTCGTCCGATTTACGGACCTCATAATCGTCCATCAGAGTCAGGTATTCGAGCTTTGGTTAATCGTTTTCGTAATACCCACACTCTTGTTGACAAGCATCGGCAGAGACGCCGCACAGTAAGGACCGAAGAGGCTGTTGATGCTGTTGCTCGTAGTGTTGAAGAGGATCCAAGTGTGTCGATTCGTTATCGTGCGCAGCAATTAGCGATCTGCTATTCAACCCTAAGGAATATTTTACGGAAGGATCTACGCCTATATCCATACAAGATTCAATTGGTGCAAGAACTGAAACGTTTAGACTATCGCAAGCGTCTTGATTTCGTTGAATGGGCTCAAAATAAGATAACACGTGACCCAGCTTTCGCAGGCAAGATTTTTTTCAGTGATGAGGCTCATTTCTGGTTATGCGGCTTTGTCAACAAACAGAATTGTCGGATTTGGAGTAATGAAAACCCAAAAGAATTTGTTGGTGTGCCCCTTCATCCACAAAAACTTACCGTTTGGTGCGCCATTTGGGCAGGTGGTGTTATTGGCCCTTATTTTTTTAAAGACAATGCTGGCCAGACTGTTACGGTAAACGGTCAACGCTATCGGGCAATGTTACGGGACTTTCGTTCCTCAGCTAAACGAACTTGAAGTGGATTTAGAAAATGTCTGGTTCCAACAAGACGGCGCGACGTGCCACACGGCAAACGACACAATTGGCCTCTTGGCAGAAACATTTGGTGAACGTATCATCTCATTTAGAGGTAGTGTCAACTGGCCCCCACGCCAACAGACTACTTTCTGTGGGGATATGTTAAGTCTCAAGTATACGCTGACAAGCCACAAACTTTAAATGAATTGGAAGCTAACATTCGTCGAGTTATTTGCGGAATTCAACCACAGCTGCTGGAAAGAGTATTCGAAAATTGGACTACTCGATTGGGCTTTCTACGCGAACGAAATGGAGCCCATATGCCAGAAATCATTTTTAAACGTTAATGTCATGACACTGTAGTTCAAATAAATCCATTTTTATGTCAATGCAGGTTGTTTTTCATTTTTATATTTAGTATTAAAAAAAGCACCAATAAAAAAATCACCCTTATATATAGTAATATTAGAACAATTTTAATTCAGTTAAAATCTCAGTTATACAAGTATATACACGGTAACTAACGTTACATAAAAAGGGACATTGGTCCTGATGTCTGGATTTTAATTTTAACATTTTAATCAGATGTTCACATGAGTTTTCTCCTCGTGTGAACATCTGATACACAAAAGATTTAATTGGATACAAACATTATGTAATAATCAATGCATGGCCAAAATTGTTAGTTAATAGCTATTTAAAAAATATGCAGTACGTATTATGCTAATAAAAAAACTATTTAAAAAAATATAGTATAGTAATACTTTTCATTATATCCATCAGTAACTAACGTTACATTTGTCCCTACTGAGTAAAATACTGAAAATAATGGTTATTTCATATTTTTTTTAAATAATACAACAAGAAAATCTTAATAAGTGTAATAATAGTTAAAAATGTATCTAGGAAAAAATGTTATAGCAATATATTTAAGCAATATTAAACCATTTTTATAGCTACATGGTTAATGTGTCAAACCCATAAAAGGTCAAATAATACTGAGTGATTAAAATGCTTAAATAAGGCAAATTATAACTGATTAATAATTGTATTTTATTTATTACTACACATTAATATTGTTAAAAGCTACCTTAATATCGTAAACACACATTAAATTCAAAACTCTGACTTCCAAAAATCACTTTTCATAAACTGTTACATATAAATTGGAAAATTGTAGTACATTCTTTCACCACTGAATTTTGTTTCTGGAACAGGCAGTACTTCTAAAATTTGACATGGATCTGACTCTTGAATGTTTTACTCTGAATAGCTTATTACTGTTGGTGACTACTAAGGCAGAGAATTCCAACATCCATCTCTGAGTCCACTGTCTAGCTGCGTAATTGTATGTCTTGCTGGAATTTTCTTGTTCAAAAGCAACTTTGACAAAAGTTCTATGTTAAATGTTGATGCAATTTACTTCTAATTTATTCTGAGATACAGTGTACTCATCATCAGATTCAGAACTGGAGCTGTACATGTAGGAGTAAATAGACCTCCTTGTTGGTTGTTTACTAATAATTTCAGTGTTTAAATTATCTCCCTCTGACAGAGATGAAGATTTCAAAATGTCTTTGGTAAGAAAGTATGTTAAAAGTCTGGTATTGTATTCCATAGCACATGTCTTTGATATATATATTAGTATGTAATAAAATTAAACTGAGTACCCTTATATTTATTTTTATTAAAAATTCATTATACAACATGTTTCGACTTTCTGGTCATTTTCTAGTATAAATTAATGATTAATTTATACTAGAAAATGACCAGAAAGTCGAAACATGTTGTATAATGAATTTTTAATAAAAATAAATATAAGGGTACTCAGTTTAATTTTATTACATACTAAAATACGTAAGTAGCCCTAATTTAAACTTTATATTACTTTATATATATATATATATATATATATATATATATATATATATATATATACACACACTTTTTATGGTGGATTTCAAAAATATTTTTTAAATTTATTTCTTGGTTCATTTTCTGAATATCGTGGTCACACATTGAAATTGCTGATATATTACTTACTGACAGTGAAGTTTTGCAAAATTGTTTTACGTTTAAAACGACAGTTTAACTTTTGAAAACGCTATTTTATTGTAGATGTGCAACTATAATGAAAAGTACATCTGGTTGCAACATGAAGTACATGAAGATGTCAACATTTTAGTTGAAACCTTTAACAGTATCTTTCATTTATGATACAATAATAACTACAACAAAATAATTGAAAACTAGAAAACAGAGTAAAAGAACGGTAAGTGTTGAAAACAATGCTTGGGTGGAGCGACAGAAGGAGGATATTTTCAGGTTCAAAGGCAGGAGATGGAGCCGCGCCCATGCAGGCTCTATTTGGCTGCTAGGCCCCTTTTCATTCATAGACGATTTACGTTTTTGATAGGCTGAGGCTTTTGGCCAAAGACATGTCTAAGTTGATGCTGCACTCTAGCGGATGTTTTAGGAAATATCATTTATACTATTGAGAAATATTTAATTTCGGATATCTTTGTTTACCATGTTTGAGGCAAAGTAGAGGCTGGGTATATATTAGTTTGCAGCATGCGAATGTTCGTCTCATTTGCCTTAAAATCCACCATACACTTATTCATTCATACTTGCCTTAAAATACTAACTAGGCTACTGTGTTGTCAAGAGTTTTACAAATACTGTAAACAAAATACTGTTAGTTAAAATGTTCAACATTTGAATTTAATACATAACCTTAAAGGAATAATCGAAGCCTATTTTAGTTTTGTGAATTTAAATCTTTTTATAACATAACAAAACTTAATAAACAGTGACCACTACTATTAGCCTACAAATTTCCCATTGGTAACTAACGTTATAATTTTAAAAACCAAATTAAAACAAAATTAGTTAAGAAAAATAAAATAATTTATATATTGTTATGTTTAGTTTTTAGTAACCAATATATTATTCAATATCAGATTAATATAAAGTTGCATTTTAGGTTAGGAAAAGAGTAATGCTTATTGTATGGTAAATAATGTTACTAAGTACTATCTTAAGGTTAAGTAAGAAAATCTTTAAAAATTGAAGTTTATTGAAATAGTAATAATGTGCTTCACTTACCTTATTAACCCATTGCGGATCAAAGACGTCGCGTTCATGTCCTGCGCGCTGGTGGACTGAAAGCTCAGCGACGTGACGTTCACGTCGCTGCACCTGCTGTTTACGATTGCGTCATTCAAGGTCAATGTCCACTTTTAAAATGCACGCAGATGTTCTGGGGCGCTTATCAGTTTGTCTGCTTATCTTATCTCTGTTCCTGTTTACTCAAAACATTCCTCGTTTTCGATAAATAATTTGTTTCAAACTAGTTTGAGGAGTTCTGTCGTTGCGTTTGGTAGGATATATTTTCGAGTGCGTGACTGCCAGAAAATGGCGGATAACTTACGTTCGTCTGAGTTAGACAGACTACTAATGTGTAGCGGAAGTGAACCAAGTGACCTTGAGAGTGATATAGAGGGTGACGATGGGTCTGTAGTGCGATTATGTCCTCGATTACAGAATTATTCGGACACTAACTTTGATAGTGACGAGCGTGCTAATTTGAGTGACATTGATTCCGATGTTATTCCCGGGACACCGACGGATGTGCAAAGTTTTATATTCAATTTCACTGAAACCCGTATCGTTGAACATCAACCTGGCCCTTCAACCCCTCAACCTGGCCCTTCAACCGCTCAACCTGGCTGTTCATCCCCTCAACCTGGCCCTTCAACCGCTTTAAATATTTTGCAGTATAATATAATTATGTTTTAGTCCAATAAGGTCGGTGAGGTGTTTATGTGACGTAAGTAACAACAAAACGTGTAGAGTTTGCGAGCGCACTAAGCTGGCAGACGAGCGCGCGAAGTCGGCTGGTACCGCGCCGTTTTCGGAATTAATTCGTACCGCTAGGCCCGGGCACGCGCTACGCTTCGCGATCCGCAATGGGTTAAGGGATCTGCCAGAATATGTTATTAAATTTAATTTCCAAATGTAAATAAATATGAACAAATTCAATAAAATTTTGTTTGTAGCTCAGAAGAAGTGAACTAGAACAGATGTTGCAAAACAGCTGATAAACTAATAAAACAGCTGATAAAGAAAAAATGTTAAGTGAAAACAAACCTTCAGCTATTTTTCTAATTGACACACATTATATTTTTTTTTAAATTAATAGTTTACATTTATACATTTTTGTCCCTATTCTCATGGAATGACCCTTATCCATTTAAGATTCTTCAACATCATATATCACCATCTTATAAATAGGCAATTTCCAAGGTTCGAATCCCCACTGAGCTAACGGTTGGTACTTCACTCGTTGAATAACGTTCACGCACAAGCTTGCAAGCCCATGTAAACTGGCGAGTGAAGTTTAAAAAAAAAAAAAATGTTCCTGTTAGATGGTTTAGAGATATTATTAGTTGTTAAGGTGAAGTTTTAAATCTCATCGATGGTAATAAGATTTAAAAAATTCTTTTACTTTTTAGTAATTACTGCTGATTACTTTTAGAGTTTATGTAAATTATTGTTATCTCTGTTAGCCATTTGTGTGGAAATATGAAGTTATTACATTATCAATAAGTTTTCAGTGCATGATCATGTGCCCCCTAGCATAATACTGAATAGTGCATATTGATGTAACATACCAGTGTTCAATGACCATAATAATTTAAATTTGTTGCATTGTTTCAAAGTTTTTGTTTAAATAGATTAATCACAAGTAATTACACTAAAATTGCTATATACCAAGATTGATGTGATGCTAAAAGAAAAATACATTCGAGACAATTATTATGTCTAAAAGAAGTGTAGTGCCCTAAATGTGGGTCATTCCATGTTGCATCTGAGCCACGCCAATGCATTTAAATATAGTTCATACATTCATACATACATTATCGAGTTGTATGCATTGAAACGAGCATAACCTTATACTTGCTGAATTTGAAGGAAATCCTCTGATCTGTATGCATAATAAATTGAAGTAAAACCTAATTTTTTGGAGTATAAGTTTATCCTCTTAAGGTTGAAGTAAATGAGAATGCATAATCTCTACCTTCTTAAAATAAAAAGTGTATCCTTAGAAAATTCTGAGTGTGGTGATTAGTACACTTATCGTTGTAGAGAAAGATTGTATAAGCTTAATTAATTCATTAAAAGTGTCTTAATTAGTTTTTTATTTTAAAGTGTTGACAGAGGTTGTGGATATGAGGGATGTGAAACAGTATAAGCCACAGTTAGCTACACTTCCTCGTGATTTTAAAGAGTTATACCGTTTTAATGAAGACAACGTGGAGTGGCTTGCAAACAGGTTATTAATTAGGTGCATGTGAAGAAACTCAGGGAGGAGCTTTATAATCCGTACATAAGATGAAAATTTGTTTACGGTACCTTGCAGACCCCGGCTATCAAAAGGGTATCGGGAAGGAACTTGGTGTTGATCAAGCAACAGTTTC
Source organism: Stictocephala bisonia (assembly GCA_035578905.1). NCBI lineage: Eukaryota > Metazoa > Arthropoda > Insecta > Hemiptera > Membracidae > Stictocephala > Stictocephala bisonia. The sequence goes on along the minus strand of JAQJVL010005554.1, from coordinate 24,934 downwards.
TCGGACTGTGAGTGAAGTTGTTGACAGTACAATTGTTCAAGCAAACCAGTGGATAAAGTTTCCTTCTACCAACAATGAGATGACGGAGGCAAAGCAGTTGTGGCAGAGCAAATTTCGCTTTCCAATGACAATTGGTGTGGTAGACTATTCATGTAGGTATACCAAAACCTAATCGCCACGAAGACAAGTACATTAACCGTAAATGAAACCCTACTCTAAATGTACAAGCTACCTGTGACGCTAGTGAAAAGTTCACACGTGAGTTGGCCTGGATCTGTACATGATTCAAGGATTTGGAAAAATTACCATGTTAGAGGAAAATTGGCAAACGAAGCAAATACTGTACTACTCTCAGATAGCGAGTATGGAATAGAGCCTTGTCTCATGACTCTGTTTACAAATCCAACTCCTTGTGCTGAATTTAAATATAACAAACTTTTAAAGAGAGAGAAACAATTGAACGGTGTTTTGGACAACCAAAATGTCGTTTTCTATATTACAGTATTTCTGCCATGTAAAACTACAAAAAGTGCCAAAAGTACTAGTTACTTGTATTGTACTTCATAAAGTTGCAAACACTTTAGGTGATCCAGACTGGTAAACACAAGAAGTAATGGATGATGATAATAATGAAACGATGATCAGATGGATGACGAACAAATTGGACCACTTCAACAACAAGGACAAGAAATCAGAAGAAAACTTGTGTTTAGTAATAAACAACTTTAATAACTTAAGAGAAAATGTGTACTTTGAAAGATCTTATTTTTACATTTAATAAATTTTACTTTGTGACAAATTAAAAAAAGTTTTACTGAACTAATGTTCTCACTATTAATAATTTTCAAGATTCTTCTCATAATATTTCTGTTGTATTTTACTTGTGCGGTACTGTTGCAACAAAACCAAACTTCGTCAGTTTCAAATTTGTCTGTAGGTTAGGTTAAAGGGCACTAGGCCAGGAATTAGTATATTAGAGAGATAGGACATCAGCAAACTTACCTTAAAAGACAAGTTCACTAACATCAGAGTAGTAGTCACAAACACAAAATACACAAAAGCTCACAAATTTTCAACACCACTGGCATTTTCTTCAGGTGAGTAGAGGGAGAGAGAGAGAGACACTGAAATGACTTCCACTATTGCTGGGTAGGTGGCTGTGGTGGGGGGGTGTACATCCATAGAGCAACACTCAGGTGTAGATGCAGTATTTCAGTTAGTATATATATATAAAAATATAAATGAAGTTTGCTGATGGGGAAGGGGTTGAAGGGAAGTGGTCTATCTTATGTTCAGATTAGGTGGGTCACGGGATTTTGTTATCCATTGGTGTGCTAATTCCATCCTTCGGAGTTGGGAACTATTGGCATGGGAAGGAAGGGATCTGATTACCTTAGTGGTGTAACACTGATCAAAATTTTGATTATGGAGAAGAGTATGGGCAGAGACAGGTTTTTCAGGATTTTGGACTTTGCAATCATGTCTATGGCCATTCATGCGTTTACGAAGGGTTTCACTGGTAAGGCCAATATATTGGGCAGGACAGTGCTGGCACTGGAGTTGATAAATTAGATTGGTGGAATCACAGGAGTGGTTTCCAGGTATCTTGTAGGTTAAGGAGGTAGTGGAGCTGGTAAAAGATGTGGCTGAGAGATGAATAGGGCAGGTTTTGCAAGATTTCTTGTTACAAGGATTGGAACCGGGTGGTTGCTGGTCTTTAGGACAGGTCAGGATGTTGGGATCAGGTAACTTAGGATGGACCAGGATCTGGCGGAGGTTTTTGTTTTGTCTGAAAGTTACAGTAGGAGGTTTTTCAAGGAGATCTTTGGTGTGGGGGGAAGCTTTTAAGATGTTGAAGCCATCTTTCAGGATTTTGTTGAGTTTTTGTAGGCCATGGTGGTAATTAGTGATAAGGGGTAAGCATTGGGAACTGCTTCTGGTTTGGGGTTGGTTTTGGGACTGGGCTAAACGGATTTGGTTTTTAACAAGGTTGGTAGGGTAACCTCTCTTTTGGAAAGCACTGACAAGTTGGTTGTTGTATTGATTTAGGTTTCTGGGAGAGGAAATGATACGTTTGGCACGGGTGGCTAGGCTATAGGGTAGGGAGCGTTTAGTGTTGTTGGGGTGACAGCTGGTATAGTGAAGGTATTGTTGTTTATTGGTAGGTTTGATGTGAATATCAGTTTGAAGGACACCGTCCTCCAATCCAATTTCAACATCAAGGAAGACTATGCGTTCAGAAGAGGATTGCCAGGTGAAATTCAGTGATGAAAAGTTTTGTAGGCTTTGAAGGAAGGTTTCAAGATTGTTTTCGGAGTCAGTCCAGATCATGAAAATATCATCGATGAAACGGAGCCAGCAGAGGGGTTGGACGGGTTGTTTTTGAAGGAAAGTCTTCTCCAATTTCCCCATAAACAGGTTGGCATAGGAAGGGGCCATGCGGGTACCCATAGCGGTACCCTTGATCTGGAGGTAGTTAATGCCAGAACTTTGGAAGTGGTTTTTTTCAAGGATGAATTGAGTCAGCTGAACTAGGAAGGAAGTGCTAGGCTTGGTGTTTGGAGGGCGTGTATTGAGGAAATACTCAATAGCAGCTAAGCCATGAGCGTGGGGTATATTGGTGTACAGTGAAGTAGCATCAATGGTAACCAGTTTGGTGTTAAGGGGTAGAGGTTGGGGAAGATTGGAGAGGAGACTAAGGAAATGATTGGTGTCCTGGACGTGGGAAGGAAGTTGTCGTACTAGAGGTTGGAGTTTATCATCGACAAAGGCAGAGATGCGTTCGGTAACAGAATTATAGCTGGCCACAATAGGCCTACCAGGGGGAGGGATGGTGCCTTTATGGATTTTGGGTAGGATATAAAACTGGGGTGGAGTAGGCTGTTCATTGATAAGCAGGATTTGGCTGGCGGTGGTTAGGTTTTGGTGTTTAGCATGATGAAGGAGGAGATTTTTCAGTTCTTGGTTGTGTTTTTCAGTTGGGTCGAAGTCAAGTTTTTTGTAGGTGCTGGAATCGGACAACTGGAGGTTAATTTCATTGATATAATCGGATTTGTTAAGAATAACAGTGGTGGAACCTTTATCGGCAGGAAGGATCATAATGTTGTCATTGGATTTTAGGGACTTTATGGCTCCATAAAGATTACAACATGACAAAGTCCCTAAAATCCAATGACAACATTATGATCCTTCCTGCCGATAAAGGTTCCACCACTGTTATTCTTAACAAATCCGATTATATCAATGAAATTAACCTCCAGTTGTCCGATTCCAGCACCTACAAAAAACTTGACTTCGACCCAACTGAAAAACACAACCAAGAACTGAAAAATCTCCTCCTTCATCATGCTAAACACCAAAACCTAACCACCGCCAGCCAAATCCTGCTTATCAATGAACAGCCTACTCCACCCCAGTTTTATATCCTACCCAAAATCCATAAAGGCACCATCCCTCCCCCTGGTAGGCCTATTGTGGCCAGCTATAATTCTGTTACCGAACGCATCTCTGCCTTTGTCGATGATAAACTCCAACCTCTAGTACGACAACTTCCTTCCCACGTCCAGGACACCAATCATTTCCTTAGTCTCCTCTCCAATCTTCCCCAACCTCTACCCCTTAACACCAAACTGGTTACCATTGATGCTACTTCACTGTACACCAATATACCCCACGCTCATGGCTTAGCTGCTATTGAGTATTTCCTCAATACACGCCCTCCAAACACCAAGCCTAGCACTTCCTTCCTAGTTCAGCTGACTCAATTCATCCTTGAAAAAAACCACTTCCAAAGTTCTGGCATTAACTACCTCCAGATCAAGGGTACCGCTATGGGTACCCGCATGGCCCCTTCCTATGCCAACCTGTTCATGGGGAAATTGGAGAAGACTTTCCTTCAAAAACAACCCGTCCAACCCCTCTGCTGGCTCCGTTTCATCGATGATATTTTCATGATCTGGACTGACTCCGAAAACAATCTTGAAACCTTCCTTCAAAGCCTACAAAACTTTTCATCACTGAATTTCACCTGGCAATCCTCTTCTGAACGCATAGTCTTCCTTGATGTTGAAATTGGATTGGAGGACGGTGTCCTTCAAACTGATATTCACATCAAACCTACCAATAAACAACAATACCTTCACTATACCAGCTGTCACCCCAACAACACTAAACGCTCCCTACCCTATAGCCTAGCCACCCGTGCCAAACGTATCATTTCCTCTCCCAGAAACCTAAATCAATACAACAACCAACTTGTCAGTGCTTTCCAAAAGAGAGGTTACCCTACCAACCTTGTTAACCCTTTTACGGCGATGAGCCGAATTATCGGCTTCGAAGTTTGATATCGAGAACGGCCGCGAGCCGATATCGCGGCTCAAGGTTTTCCGTCCGAGAACGGCATTGAGCCGATTTATCGGCTCTGTTCTATTTCGCTCACTGTTCGTCAATTTAGTCCCCGAATAAGTCGTATTCACATTCAAATGAAAGCTGAAACTTCATATTATACATATATAACAAGAATATAGTCCATTTCTAGTTTCCTCATGATGTTCTAAACTATTATAATTTAGTTACCTTTGGCCGTCAGCTGACTGACGCTTCGTGAATGCAGGCAGCTGGCGGCTGACAGTTCGTTGTGTTTATTTATGGAGTGAGTGTTATTGTTTATTGTGGATGTGATTTTATATAAATTTTGATTAGTTATTGGTGTTTTGTGGTTTATTTATGTTACAAAATGGACCGAAAACGACGTCGTTGTACTTCACCAGTAAGTGAAAATACATTGTTTGCATTCGTTCAAGAAGATGATGATATCAATTTATGTGACTCCTCTATCCCCTTAGATGGGCCTACTATTTCTAGCTCTGATACTGAATCAGACTTTATTGATGATACTGATGAGGACCCATCATATGACCCTGTATTAGATTTAGACAAACCGGGCCCATCGAAATTGAACATAACCCCACCTAATGTAGGTAGGCCTAGGCTGTCTTTGAGTAGTAGTGATTCCTCTGACAACGAATCACCTTCCAGACCTAGGGGAAGGCCAAAAGGAAGTAAATGTATTCCTGCTGATACTTCTAGCTCTAAAAATAGGACATGGGTCCCAATTGATGACAATAATGTAGGCTATTCCCACAATTTTAGTTTCAATGAATCCCCTGGAATAAAACATGCCCCACCATCTGACTCTGAACCAATTACTTATATATTATTGTTTTTCACTGTTAATTTATTGCAAACCTTTGTGAAAGAAACAAATAGATATGCTCAGGCTTACTTCAATGCTAACAATGCAAACAAAATTTGGCAAAAGACCAGTGTAGTCGAGATGAAAGCGTTCATCAGCGTTCTTTTGAATATGGGGATTATAAAAAAACCCACTATTGACCATTATTGGAACACTAAATCTTCACAGGCAACACCTTGGTTCAACAGAATGTTTACTAGAAACAGGTTTGAAGAACTGTTACGATTTTTTCACTTAGTCAATAATGATGCCATTGGTAAACATGGGACACCTGATTATGACCCTACTGCAAAATTTCAACCGTTGATTGACCACGTAAACTTATTATTCCGCCATTACTACACCCCTAATCAAAATATTAGCATTGATGAATCACTGATTGGTACCAAAAATCACACCCAGCTCCTGCAATATATGCCAAACAAAAAACACCACAAATGGGGCATCAAACTTTGGGTACTTTGCGATTCCATATCTAAATACTGTTTAGGGATTTTTTGTTATAAAGGTGCAAAGAACACTAATGAAAAAAATGCTATCAAGGAACATGGACTAGCCTACTCAGTCTGTATAAAACTTTTAGAAATGGGTAACTACCTCAACAAAGGTTACCATCTCTTTGTAGATAACTTTTTTACAAGCATTCCTCTTGCTGAATATTTGTACAGTAAAATGACATTTTTGACTGGAACAATTAGGAAAAACAGAATAGGATTACCTCAAGAGCTAACAAGACAATACAAAGTTGGTGAAAAAAAGTACCTCAGGAGCGATGAATTGTTGGGTTTAGCCTACAGAGAGAAGGCCTCACAAAAATCTCAGGTAGTACTTATTTCCTCAAATGCAGATGTAGGGACTATTGAGACCAGTCGATTACGAGGTAGAAATTTAGTAATAAAAAAGAAAGAAAAAATAATCAACCAATATAACAAGAACATGGGGGGAATTGATTCAACAGATCAAATGCTCTACGCATATTTAGATGAAAGGCGTTCGGTAAAATATTGGAGGAAGGTTGTATTCAACATTTTTTCACGGATAGTGTTGAATGCTTATATTCTATATAAAATCAACTGTACTTCAAAGCCAATGTCCAGATTAAATTTTACTATCTCAATAATAGACTCTCTTTCAGAGGAATGGCTATTGACTAAAAATGTACCACCAAATTTAGGAGGAGGAGGAGACATGCCAGTTGCACAATTCGGAATCGGAAAGCTACAAGACAAAAAAGAAAAAAATTGCTCTGTTTGTAGTACTAAGGAACAGAGAAGGAGATCAAGAAACTTCTGTATGAAATGTCAGAAAGGTGTTCATGCAGAATGTTTTCATAAGCATTTATGTGCATAAACATTGTAAATATTGCTTTGTAAATATGGAAATCAGTTAGTTTTTAGTTAATTTTTTTTATACTATGTGTTTGCTATGTGAGTGTCACATCTATTAGACTTTTCAAGTACTGTTGCCATCCACTTGGACATGTTTTCAAATATGAAGTCAATTGAAGGTAAGATTACACTTCATAAATTAGAAAATAAGGAAAATAGCACCTGTGCACATATGTATATGTCCGGGGCTCAGTAATTTATTTTTTGAGCAGGGTCATTGAAACTCTCAGTACTTATTCTTTATTAGACAGTCTAATAAATAAAACATATTTTGTTACCAAACAAATTTTTTCTAGAACTAGTAAAAAAAAAAAACTAAATTTTCTTTTAGAACAAAAATTTTTTTTAATGTAACTGCGTTTTTTATTTTTTTATTTTCATTTTAATCCTTTTTATTTATTACTGTATTGTAGGGCATTTCTTGAAAAACAAAATTAAAAAAAAATCATAACAATCAGACAATAAATAGCTGAGTTGTAAAATTATATGTAGCACACTGTACTATGTACTGTTTTGAGCCTGGCCTTTTAGGCCATAACCTTGAAAATAATGTCTGGCCATTTTGTCAGTGACAGTAAATTTTTCGCCCGGCCTTAAAAGGGTTAAAAACCAAATCCGTTTAGCCCAGTCCCAAAACCAACCCCAAACCAGAAGCAGTTCCCAATGCTTACCCCTTATCACTAATTACCACCATGGCCTACAAAAACTCAACAAAATCCTGAAAGATGGCTTCAACATCTTAAAAGCTTCCCCCCACACCAAAGATCTCCTTGAAAAACCTCCTACTGTAACTTTCAGACAAAACAAAAACCTCCGCCAGATCCTGGTCCATCCTAAGTTACCTGATCCCAACATCCTGACCTGTCCTAAAGACCAGCAACCACCCGGTTCCAATCCTTGTAACAAGAAATCTTGCAAAACCTGCCCTATTCATCTCTCAGCCACATCTTTTACCAGCTCCACTACCTCCTTAACCTACAAGATACCTGGAAACCACTCCTGTGATTCCACCAATCTAATTTATCAACTCCAGTGCCAGCACTGTCCTGCCCAATATATTGGCCTTACCAGTGAAACCCTTCGTAAACGCATGAATGGCCATAGACATGATTGCAAAGTCCAAAATCCTGAAAAACCTGTCTCTGCCCATACTCTTCTCCATAATCAAAATTTTGATCAGTGTTACACCACTAAGGTAATCAGATCCCTTCCTTCCCATGCCAATAGTTCCCAACTCCGAAGGATGGAATTAGCACACCAATGGATAACAAAATCCCGTGACCCACCTAATCTGAACATAAGATAGACCACTTCCCTTCAACCCCTTCCCCATCAGCAAACTTCATTTATATTTTTATATATATATACTAACTGAAATACTGCATCTACACCTGAGTGTTGCTCTATGGATGTACACCCCCCCACCACAGCCACCTACCCAGCAATAGTGGAAGTCATTTCAGTGTCTCTCTCTCTCTCCCTCTACTCACCTGAAGAAAATGCCAGTGGTGTTGAAAATTTGTGAGCTTTTGTGTATTTTGTGTTTGTGACTACTACTCTGATGTTAGTGAACTTGTCTTTTAAGGTAAGTTTGCTGATGTCCTATCTCTCTAATATACTAAATTTGTCTGTAGGTAATTTTCTTTTGGATGGCAAGATCGGTAGTGCACTTGCAGTTTTGTGAGTTTCAGGGTTGTTTGTAGGTAATTTCCTCTTGAGTGGTAGTAGTGATTCGACAGATTCACATGGTTTTCAACTTCAAACTGCATGGCCCCTTCGATCTTCTTAATTGTAGGATTAGAATCAACTTGTAGAGCTGTGAGTAATTTTCCCTCCCATCTCAACAACTTGATCTTTTTTCATGTCTTTTTCAAACTTGTTGTTTTTTTTTTTTTTTTTTTTTCCATCTAGTGGTTTGCTGTGCAAAGCTTAGTACTTTTTTGTTGCTATTTTTGTCGCCTCATCTCTTGTATTTTTCACTTTAGGCACTTGAGACTTTTCTATAATAACTGGCGCCCTGCATATTTCATTCGCAAAGAACTCTTAACTCATTAACAATTTTTTTTTTATAAGCTTCACTATCACTTGGTCTCTGCTATATGAAAAAGTCTTACTGGTAGTAATTTATTTCAATTGCACCAGTAACCACACAAGTACACTTGAAAATTAATTAATACTTCAGTTACTTAAAAAGGTGGACAAACACATGTAATAGCACACTACAATTGTTTCCCTGATGACAAGAGAAGGGAGGGGATATCAGCTGATTTTCACGTCTGGACATAAATGTCCAGGCAGATAGCAGTAGATGTAATATGTTAGAAGTATAGCAGGTGATCACATGTAGCCTATTATTATTGTAAATATCACTAACAATATTTGATTTTAACAAGTTTTTATTATTATTATTTTTTTCAGGTTGTTGATAACTTTGATGACATGAATTTGAAAGAACAACTATTAAGAGGAATTTATGCCTATGGTTTTGAAAAGCCATCAGCTATTCAGCAACGGGCTATTATACCCTGTATTAGAGGCCATGATGTGATCGCTCAAGCTCAGTCAGGTCTGTAATTACCTAATATAAGAATTAGAAGTATTCCAATTTAAAAGGGTAGGTATTTTATTATTTTGATGGCATCGATAGTCTTTTGTTTGTGTGTGTGTGCGTGCGTGCGTGCGTGCGTGTGTGTGTGTGTGTGTGTGTGTGTGTGTGTGGTGAAAAGTGAAAAGGAACCTCTTTTCGGCAATTATAGATTTTGAGTTGTTGGTATTTTTGAATTAAGCATGCAATTATGAAGAAGTTGGTGTTAATTTCATGTCTGCGATTTTTTGCCTTTAAGTAATAAATGTTTAAAATTTCACAAATTGTAAGCACCATTTTGAGAAAAACCGCTTTAAAAACTTTAAACACACATATAACCCACATTTTTCATATTTAAGAAATATATCAAACGTCAAAACAACTTCCTTTTTCAGAATAACAGTCATAGTTGTTTAAAACAACAGCAGAATTTGTTAAGATTTTGTTTTTATAAAGAAATGTAACACAAAACTAAAAATTTAAGATATCTGTTGTCGTGATGGTTTTAAACATCCAAGAAACTGTCCTGTATTTAGGCAGCATTTGCCACAGTTCTCTAAACTGATGCTAGAACTCTGGGGAGGCTAGTTTTTAAAGTAATTTTTCTTTTCTAATGTATTTTCGAAAAGGGGCCTCTTGTCGGGCCTATGTTATTTTGCCATAACGACAAGAGGTCCTTTTTCTCAGCCCAAACACTGACATCTAAATAAATTTTATTCGATGTTTTAATGCTTCGACTCGACTTTATAACCGATACAGGCATGTTCTATGAAAACCAGAGTTTGAAAATCGGTAAAAACCGATTATCGATCATTTTGACCAAAATTGGTATTTTCGTGAAAGCTGAACATTTTGCTTTGCGGACAAGAGGTCCCTTTTCACTTTCCGCCTCACATATCGATAGTCTCTTATTTCTTTGTCATATATGGGTATTACCAGGCTTGGTTTTGGAAAATGAGAGGGCATTTTTATATGCTGGTGACACTTATATAACTATTGCAGGCAATTCACAGGAAAGTATTGCGATTTTAGCCAAGAAAAAAAAACAATCACTGTTGTAAATCAATTTTTTAACAGCAAGAATCTTTAAAATTCAAATTTTATATCATTTTCTACTAAATAAAGTAGAAAAAAGTTATACCGTATCCAAACATGTTCTTAGACAATGACAAATTATTACAAGTGGAATCTAAAAAATTTCTTTTTGTAATTGACAAACACCTAGATTGGAGTGATCATATACATCATGTTATGAATAAAATTTCTTCTGGTTTGTATAAAGTGAGACAATTATGTCAGATCTGTAGTTTGGAAACATTGTTAATAGTATACTACTCATTAGTGCATTCCCATTTAGTGTATGGCATTAGTTTATATGAAGCGACCACAAATAAAAATTTAAATCGACAACAGTTTTTATTGATTATTACAAAATAGTATCTATGTAAATTAACGAAAATAACGTCAGTTCAACCTGTTCCATCAGTTTAAGATCTGAAGATAGCGTCCTTCAAATGGTGTCCTTCTTTGGCCAAGCACTCTTCTTGTCTCGCACTGAAGCTGTCAAACACCTTCTCTAACGTTGCACGAGAAAGGTTGGCGATTTCTTGGCTTATGGCTTCCTTCAGTTCATTCAACGTGCGTGGTTTGTTTATGTAAACTCTTGCTTTAAGAAAACCCCACAAGCAAAAATCACATATGCTAAGGTCTGGGGAGCGAGCTGGCCATGCAATGCCCCCAAAATGCGAGATGACTCGGCCACGAAATTTGGTTCTCAAAAAGGCCATCACCTCATTAGCCATATGGGAAGTTGCTCCATCCTGCTGGAACCATATCCTCCTGCGCAATAAATGATTTCTCTGAAGTTCAGGAACCAGAAAGTTGTGCAGCATGATCAGTTAACGTTGTTGACTGTAACTGTTCGACCATCCTCTTTAAAGAAATACGGTCCAATTACACAACTTTTCGATACACTACACCACGCAGTAACCTTAGGACTATGCAAAGGATGTTCATGCAGTTCTTTAGGATTTGTAGGTGACCAATAACGAAAGTTTTGTTTGTTTACATAACCGTCCAGGTGGAAATGTGCCTCATCGCTCATAATGAGAATTGTTTCATCAGTCATGAGATTAATCATTTGTTCTACAAACGCTTTCCGCTTTGCATAGTTTTTGCCTGTATGGGTGGGCGGGTGGGTCAATGTATTGGTATTGGTCATGTATTGGTCAATGTACAGATGGAGTCCCAAGATTGTGAATTACGTCTAGTATTGAACAGAACTGCACTATTGGCAACCTATACTGCTTTACAACCTATATTAGGCTTTAACTGCTGAACAATAGCTAACTTGTAGGGTCAAAATGCAGATCAAAATGCAATATCTGTCTTAACGAGTGATAAGACGTGTGCAAAGCAGCAGCTTGTCCTCGACAACAAACGCACGATGCTCAGCCGACCACTGCTCCATGACTACTAAAAATGTCCACGAGTGGGCTCTGCAAAGCGCATATCCCCACCACCCCCCACTACCTACTCGCTCAACTGTAAGGTAAAGAAAACCGTCAGATCATTTTGCCGCACCCTGTATAACACTTGCAATCATTCTCAAAGAAGTATTGACCAGCACAATTTAGAGTTTTATAAAAAGAAAACTCAGTTTATTGGGAAAACTTTTTTTCGTCGTCTCACAAAATTTCTTAACAGAAAAAAATATCAAAATGTTTTAAAATCAATTGAAAATTTACTTTATAAAACTTGCACCTTATTCCTATGATGAATTTTGGGATAGCCAAGTTAATAAATAATTATAAAATTGTATATTATATGAATAAAGGAAGTTTGAAATTGAAATTAGTCTTTTTATTTATGTTAATTTAATTAACAGGCCTTCTCTTTTGTTTATAAACAAGGACAATTTCAAGGGTTATTTTTTAGAGAAGGTTATTCTTGATTTAGTCAAGGAAAGATTTACTATCTTGGTAATTTACACATCACATCATGGAACTCACTGTACAAAGGTCATGCAAGTTATCACAGAACACAATTATTTTAAAGATAACCTAATGATTCAATCAGCCTATCTCCCTTGTTTCTGGTTTAGATTTTGACATCATACAATTCATTAGTCATAGATCAGCTATTTAAATATGTATTAATTGCACAAATAGTAAAATACATTGTTCTGTATTATTTTAAAAATAGCTACCCCTACACAATTTGCAATAAAAGTAAAATAGGTTTACTGTTAGTTACCTGCCTAAATTTTAAATCATAAGAAAACTAAATGTTGCCAGTTTTTGTTTAATTGTAGCACAATCAACAAACATTCTTTCTTATTGTGAATTCTGCTAACTTTGATGGTTGCATGGTTAATTTTAGATTAGGTTATATGGTATAAACCCTGAGATAATAGGCCTACAACAAGAGATACAGAGTAATGAATTATTTAAATTGTTTTTTATCTACGTAAAATCTTAATTACAATTTTTATAAAGAACCCTGTTCAGCCCAACAAAGCAAGAAGTAAGCACAATCTGTTATTTTCAAAATATAGATTAACATTATTAAAGTACAGCCCTCAATACTTTTTTTCTATTAGATTTCACAAGAATAATACCCATTTGATTATAGAGTGTTGTGTTTTGTCTGCAGGGCCTAAAAAATGATTTTTTTAAGTCAAGCAATTTCTTTAATTTTAAATTTATTTGCTTGTCGTCTTGTTATTAAATATTGATCATGAAATTATGACTTCTTCTTCTCTCTGGTGAGAGGCATATTCTCTTTTATTTTGACTGTTAAAGCTCATCTATTTAAAAGCCTTTATTTCAGGAATAGTGTATACATGACAATGTGCCTGCCTTTGTAAATTCCAAATTATAAGTTCACTCTGTAAAAGACACAATTTAAATAATTATTCTAATCTAGTCAGAACATAACACACAAATTATCTGTACATCTGATACATTGCTCGTATGTAGAAATCTGTTAATTTTTCAAAACATGCTACAGAACACAATTCACGTTGGTCAGAGCGTTCGTAGAACATAAATACAGCATTTTTATTCTTTGAAGTACATTCTACATCTTTTTTGCTTAGTTTTATTCCTAATTTCTTGATAAAACAAATTAAAAACAGTAATAGAAACTCCAAAAATAACCGCAACCAGAAACTGAAAACCACATTAACAATAACAGGTAGGATATCGTAGAAGTGTGGGACTTGCTAGCAAGCGAACTCGGCAAAGGCTGGGCGAATTTAATAATCCAAATGAGGCAGTATGACCAACTAGACGTAACACCACTGTACGTGTTTGGGCAGTTTACAGAAGGAGTTGTACTATAACAATAACTGAATACACTTAACTACCACTAAATATAATGCCTCGTTACCTGAATACACGTTATTCACGAAAATACACGTTCAGTGGTGTTAGTACCACTGTACGTGCAGGGGTGGGCGGGTGGGTCAGTACCACTGTACGTGTAGGGGTGGGCGGGTGGGTCAATACTACTGTACTTTACATGAATGTTAATATAGATTAGTGACATGATGTGATTATATCGTCACAGTCGATGTCGCATCCAATACTGCGGTAAACCTGTGTCAAGTTATGTCGCGTTGTTCTTACTCCCCCTTGCAATACTATGACAAGGCTAGCACCTTGTCAGTTACTCCTTTATTAACCTACTCTGGTATCAGTCTCAGAGATACCACTGAGGATGACACATATTTTCATGAATGTGTAAAAACATTCGGCAATCCCTTGGAAAGTCAGAGTGGGGGTGTGGTGTGGATGTGTCCACAGGTATATAACACACAATATTTACAGTTCCAACACATTTTGGAGATAAAAAGTCAACTGATGTTTTACCCATTGCGGATCACGTAGCGTGGTGCGCGCCAAGCCTAACTGAACAAATTAAATTTGCTGGCCTAGCGCATTCACAAATTCTACACGTTTTGTTGTTATTTATTACTTTACATAAACATAACACTGACCATATTTAGTAGTCTATCTAATTCATCGATCGCATTTATCCTCCATTTTACTGGAAATCACAAACACGACAAAAGGATAAGATCAAAAGCAAGGGCTACATTCCCCAAACTAATATCAAGTGGTCAAACAACAGTGACAGGAAACAGTATCAAAGATAAGGAAACAGACAGATAAGTGCCTCAAAACATTTGTGCATTGTGGGTGCATTGTAAGCGATAACACTAACTACGAGGGCCGAGCAACGCAACTGTAAACAACCAGTGCCACGACGTCAGCGTCACATCGTTGAGCTATCGGTCCACTCTGCATGGAACGTGAATGGATTAAGGTATATCTGAATGTTGCAAAGTTCCAAAAACTGTAAAACCTATATCTACCCTAACTTATTCATTGTTACATCACAAAACAGGTTGGATTCAGTATCTCAGTAACACTAAACTTAGATAATTTTCTCAAATACTAAAATGTATTACTTCCTGCTTGTTTTTAATGGAGCTTAAATTTGTCTAATTAAACAAATTTTTAATAAATTCAGTTCATGAAGGATTGAAGAAGTTAGCTTAAGAGTATGTCGGCCATGTTGGTTTTAATCCTTTATGAACAACCCCAAAGCAGAATAACGTGCGAGAGGGCGACATTGTCACAGAACGAAAGAGACAGCTGCAGAAAGAAATCATCTAATTGAGAAACTATTTCCGTACCCCAAAATCACATCATTAATTTCTGCAGAATGGTATCTGGTTTTGTGTAAAAACATTTAGTTAGAACCATATTTGTAGTGCAATTTATTAACTGACTGATTCATAATGGCTTTGGCGATTTTACAAAATGAACAACAGCATTTGCAGCACTGCAGTGAGACGAAAGTCAGGCGCCGGTCACCTTCAACGCATGTGCAAGTTGTTGAACTCTAACCACACCATAAACTCTAACCACACTGCGCCGCTCTAGAGATGGGTAACTTGCAAGACTTAGTACATGATCGAATCGTTAACTGTAATGAACTAGGTGAATGAACTAGTTCAAAATGTCAAAACGAACAACTTGTATAAGCAACGCTAGTGATTAATAGTTTTGTTATGAGCTCTGTTTTATAGACAAGTATTTTATTATTTATCCTTGTAAATTTGTTCAACCAACCTTCTTCAAATTTCAGATTTTATTAGTAATATTGGTAAAAATAAATAATTATATTTAATGATTTTTGTCAATTATCCTTCCCAGCTCTGATGTTAACTTTGAAATTAACTAGTTCAAATCTTAATGAATGAACTTGTTCACTAAGCTGACTATCGTTCATTTGACTCGATTGTTCGTGACCTACCCATCTCTCCACTCCTGCTTTCCAATTACGATCGGATCGTTATATCGTGTTTGAGTAATGTTGATAACTTAAATTCAGTTATGTTATCATTGATTGATAATGGCTGTCTGGAGTTTGTATTGTTTGTAGTAACGGATCTGAGAAAATAAAACTTAAAAATCTTAAAACACATTATTTATGACATAATCCAGGACGTTATGTGATGCATATGTCAGCAACAAACGGAAATAATTGTTATTTTTCATTCCAGTACAGACCGACAGCTTCTGCTATTCAGTCTGGCAGGTTATCGGAATTGGGTCAGGTTAGGTAATACAGAATAAAATTGTATTTGCATCTGTCGTCAATGAATAAGTGGTCATCGTTATAACCTTGGTCAAATAGACTTGAATAAAACATAAATAAACATAGTTTGTATACCTTAATTTAATATATTACATCTATATTAAAATTTCGGAATTATGATTTGTATAGTTATGGAAAAATACAGTAGGTTTATACGATTCTGGTTGATTATTTACGTGACTAGAAGACGTAGCTCATTCTTGGAAAAAATAGTGAAATGAAATTTTTGAATAACAAAGTTACACTCTTTTCTTTGTCATTGGTAGGAATAAATAAAAAATAACCTTATATTTATATTATCTAATAATTTAATCATAATACTGTGATCGAAGGATATTTATCAAACAAAATAATTCATTTTTCTACAAAGAGCAATATCAATACTTGAGCGAATAAACACAAATTACAAATAAAATCTATAAGTCAATTATAGAATCACTTGCTGGCAATGAGGTAGTCTCAATGTTGTTTTCAGTACTTTTCTCACAACGACCTTGACTTGTCAAGTAAGGGACGGCACCTGCATCCCTCTCTTTTTAGAAACATTTTATCAACAATTATTATTTTAATATTTATTATTAACAGAGAAAATATATTTGTTTGAGTTAGTAAATAATCTTAATTAATGCCATACTTTTAACTATTTTTTGGAAAATTGTAGAAAACTAAACATATTACCTTATTCCCACCCTATTTGTTTGCTCTCCAAATATTAAAAATAAAACAATTTATTTAAAAAATCCTTTTAAAATATTTTAATTTATAACATTGTTTTTCTATATTATTATTTAGGTAAACATCTTTAACAACATTCTATAGTTGTGAAATGTACACAACATGAATACTTTTTTTTTCAGTTGATATTTTATGTTATTGGTACCATAATATAGTACTTGCAGAAAGTTTTTGTTTTTTATACACCGTTGTAGAAAGATTGAAAGCATTCTGCTTTGGGAATGAACAATGTTATTTTCAACCTGGACTTACGATCATGCACATCCAAATTAAACACTTATTTTCAAACAGATTTTTTTCAAACAAATTTCATGTGATTAAGAATTAAATTACACATTGGAATTGCTTTGTGGATTCCTAATTAGTTTAATAGAAAAAATACATAAAATATTAAGTTTGAAGCTTTTATTTTCACCTATTTTTCAAAATTAGGAGTATGTATTCAAAATGTTAAAGGCAAACACAACACGCAATATAATAACGTTTAAAATGACATGTCATACACAACTTTTGGTCAATAAATAACAATAAAAATATGGATTTGCAAATAATATTGTTTTTATGGGATTAAAACTAACATGGCCGACAGCCTCTGCAGACTTAAAATAAATTTATAACATCTTTATTTTTAAATATCTCAGCCTATAATTGTACATTGTACCTACTTTATTTGGAAAAAGACCTGCCTTTTTTGTACATTAAGACAGGAATTTATTTAAATATACATGACGTGTTTTCAGTAAAACACAAAGGAGTCAAAATTGACAAAGACATAAATATCATTAATGCTGTAATGAAAACTATTACTCTCAATGTTAGTGTTTCTAGTTGTGTTTTTTTTTATAAACCATAATTGTTAGGATTTAAACATAAATATTGGGTACAACTACATTTTATGAGAACTAAGAGACACTCCTGCACGCTTTGCGTGCTAACCCTGTCGTCATTCACTACCCTCTTAAGGGAAGCTCGGCCCATGACCTCACCTGTGAACTGTACCTTTAGTCCCTTTGTGGAACTTTTTTTTAACGACCTACACTCTCGCGAGAGAAATTCGGTCTGTGGCCTCACCAAGGCACAGTCCCATTTATGGATCTCGCCTCGTGAGGAAGATCAGTCTACGCCCTCGCCAGGATTCTTAAGCAGTATGACTACTAATTTTGGTTTTGGGGGCAGTGAAGCCCATAAACATATTATTTCTAAAATCTGATGGTATATTAATAATAAAGAGAAGAATACCTTTGATTTGACACCCTATATGGGTAACAAATATGTTTGTTTTTTTAAGCATTTGCAGGATAATAAAAATGTTTCAGAGATTGAAACATGTATAAGCACATAGTTTAACATTACCCAATTTTGGGTTTAACATATTTTTATTTGGGGAGGGGTGGAGCCCTTAAATGTTGTCCCTCCCAAAATATAATTGTATAATGTGATTTAGGAGATAAATAAAAATCTATACTTTTAAAACTCCGCTTGCGTTATTTTATTTTAGTATTACTCTTTTTTGTGTTTTACACAATTTTTTTGTTTTGGGGTATAGTCCCCTTAATATTTGCCCTTTTCAAATTCTTGGTATATTTGGATTCAGGAGAAAAATTAATTTAATTTGACACCCTCACTTGAGTAGACAGCACCAGGATTTTAAAAATTTTCATTTTCAAAAATTTCAGTTTTTGGACTCACGATACCCCAAATTTATAAATTTTTAAGCTGAAATTCTTATACAAGGTGCATGTTTGTTACGTGTGTAGAACTATGAAGGTTTGAAAATTTCACTCAAGCTTTTTCTCAAGTAAGGTCATAAAAAATACTTTTTTGGGATTATCTATTAGAAATACATTGGAGCCGTTTTTAGGGTAAAAAGGGCTACCATCTTGTTTATGAGTGGAAAAAGAAAACTTTTGTGAATTTTCCTGGAGGTTTCAGACTGAGAACTTCAATTTAAGTATACACTTTGTGGGGGTAGGATGCCGAGAAGTAATTCAACATTTAGTGTCAGTCAGTGAGTTACTACATCAAGCTTTATAGTATATAGATTGATTTATTTGATTCCACAGCGCTCGTGAAGTAAGCTCGGCCTACGACCTCGTGGGGAAAAGTTTGGCCTGCGGCCTCACCAAGACACTGCTACAGTCCCATTTGTGGATCTCGGTATGTCACATCGTGAGGAATATCGGCCTCCCTAGGATTCATAAGCAGTACGACCACTGATTTTGGTTTTGGGGGGGTAGTGGAGCCCATAAACATATATTTTCTAAAATCCGGTGGTATATTAGTAATAGAGAGAAGAATAGCTTTAATTTGATACCTCATTTGGGTATATTAGTTTAACATTACCCAACTTTAGGTTTTAAAGCATATTTTTATTGGGGGAGGGGGGTGTAGAGCCCTTAAACGTTGTCTGTTCCAAAATATAACAGTATAATGTAATTTCGGAGATTAATTTGATACCCAGCTTGCGTGTTTAATTTGTGTATTACTTCTTTATTTTATTCTTTTTGGAGATTTTTTTTGTTTTGGGGGAATATACCCTTTATTATTTGCCCTATTCAAAATCTGGTAGTGTATTTGGAATCAGGAGAAACATAGCTTTAATTTGATACACCACTTTTCGAAAATTGCAGTTTTGAGCCCCCAATGCCCCAAATATTTTTATTTTTAAACTGAAATTCATATATGAGGTGTGCATTTCTTACGCGTTTAGAACTGTAAAGGTTTGAAAATTACCCAAGCTTTCTATCAAGTTGGGTAACAAAAACTATTTTTATGTGATTTTCCCATAAGAAATACATTGAAGCCGTTTTTTTAGCCTAAAAGGCCACCATCTTGTTTGTTAGTGAAACAAATAAACTTTGGTGAATTTTCATGCAAGTTTCAGACCTAGAGCTTCAATTCAAGTATACTTGATAGGGGTTGGACACTGGCAAGTGCCTCAACATTTAGTGTCAGTGAGTCACACTACATCGAGCTTTGTAGTATATAAATGCTTCATTCCTGTATTCTAATAGAATTCAGTTAAGTATGTCAGTTTAAACATATTTTTCTCTGTAGTTGGATGTTAAAATTCCATTACAAATTAATAGCTTTTAACAATGGTGTTTCTATTTAGGTACGGGGAAAACAGCTACCTTCTCTATATCAATTCTCCAGCAAATAGACACAAGTTCTCGAGAATGTCAAGCTCTTATTTTGGCCCCAACACGAGAATTGGCTCAACAGGTAAAAACTTCTGATATAATTTGAAGCATGGTGTCTAAAATGTCTAAAGAATATTAAATTTAGTTCTGTTTAGCACAAAAATAAAATTCATAGTAAATTTTTAATTACAGGAATAAACATTTGAATGAAACAAATTTTGTACACATAGATGGAACGCTAAAGAGCATCTGTAGCAGAAAGAGGCTAGTGGTAGAATTATTCCATCTAGCCTTTTTTTAATGCAACTAATTATGTTATGAGTGTATCATATTTTACTAAATCACGCATTTATTGTAATGTCAGTAAATTTAAATCTCAAAATAGTACTAACAGCCGTCATGAAAACGATGGTAGGCTGTCATTTGGTTATCAGGTATACTTTAAGGTTGGTTTTTCAAATAGAGAAAGTGCCTGAATTGTTATGGCTTTGTTGGGGACATTCTGGAACTTAATGGAAGCAGGCTATTAAAAGTTCCTTTGGTAAGTCTCTTAAAAGTGATATGCACAAAAAAGTGAACCCCATAAGTTTTATATTAAATTACTCTCATAAACGTAACATTTTGGATTTGTCTCAATTTGATTATTTTATTTAGTAGCCTAAATAGATATTCATTATTCTCTAAAATAGAGATGAGCTAGTTTTGTCAGTTCCCACAAAAGGGTCAATGGTCACCTGATAAACACTGCAAACAATAAGGATTGTCAGAAGGATCAGTGAAGCATGTTGGTCATTATTATCTTTGTCATAGGCCACAGGGCACCACTTTTTTTTTTTTTTTTTTTTTTTTTAGTGGCTTTAGCTATTTATTTGTTGCAAGCCATTGCTACTGGTAATGATGGCTTAAATTCACTAGAGAAAAAAGTATTCGTAAATTAGCTGTGAACTTTTGAAATTGATTTCATAATAAAATAATACATATTCAAATACTCAGAGATTTTTCTAATAGCACAACGAGAGTAATGGAAATGCATGGTCGAATAATAGTGACCACTTTGTTAGTTTGTGCTTATGGCACTTGGAGCATTAAATTGAAACACTATACCTTAACATTCTTAATTAAAAAAAAAAATTTTTAGCATAATTTTACATGTTTTACATTTATCATTAATTATATTTTCAGATTCAGAAAGTTGTAATTGCATTAGGTGATTTTATGCAAGCAAATTGCCATGCTTGCATTGGTGGCACGAATGTCAGAGAAGATATGAGGAAATTAGAATCTGGAGTCCATGTTGTTGTTGGGACACCTGGTCGAGTATTCGATATGATCAACCGAAGATCTCTCCGTAAGTGATTATTGGATGACCCAACTTAAATTTAATTAATTTATCTTTCAACCCTTCCATTCAGGTGGTTATTTCAAACAATTTTATTTTCGGGTCCGTACTTTGTAAGAAGTAGTAAGAATTGTGATTACATATAACATTGAAATAAATAATTTATGTGTTCCCAGGGAACACCCCTGCGTGCTCGGTGTTCCCTGCACTCGCTACGCTCATGACACCTTGGCATGTATCTTTTGACTGCAAGTATTTATAATTAAACTGTATTTAGTAAAATCACAATTTGTAAATTCATTTACAGTGGCTCACTTGCAGCAATTCAGTAGCAACATACACTATTTTAAATATAAACACCCATTATTATTTGCAAATTAAAAAAAAATATCGTGTCATCGAGCGACTGATAAAACTAAATAACTATTTGATTGCCATTGGAACTTTAAAGGTCAGTTGAGCATAACCTTACAGTCAGATGCAAATAAAACCAAGCTTAAAAATCTTCTCTAGGGAAAATACATAACTTCTCAAAGTCTCATGAATAGAGTAGTAATATATGAAGAACGCATATACAGACATACATGCATTGGCTTTTTTATATCAAACAGAACTTCTACTGAATTAATCAAACTTGCTCTCTACAATGTGAAGAAATATATGTAACCCTCTCAATATTATACAGCATTATTTACGTTTGAACAGCTGTTATTTTTTGATTAATTTAAATTGCTCCGTATTTAGTTTACTGAAGGAAAGGAGAGCTCTGAGTCCGTTCCTAGATTACACTTCAACCTTAGGTTTATTGTATTCCCCTGTTGCCTACTAGAATGGGGTACCTATTCCAAGCGGCTTAGCCAGCTCTAAAATCTTTTTCCCCAGACTAACTACCATTCTTTCTTCTGAGAGCTCTGCCTTGAATATTCTTCTCTTGAGCTCCAGAGTTTCGCACTTAGTTAATAGATGTTTGGCAGACTTAAGAGCCTCACCATAGAGCCGGCAACTGGTGTCTTCACTGGAGATAACAATCTTTGCCAGATGTTTCCTAAAATGGCCTAGTCCAGTAATATATGCAATCACCAACCTGATGTCATTCCGATTCATGGCGGTGAGTGATTTTTGTCAGTGTATGGTCTGGTCCCCTCATCAGAGATTTTGCAAAGACTTGGCCGTGAAACCGCTGGCAGTGTCCAATGCCACATACTGGTTTGGGTGGTAAAATAAAATAAGTGTGTGGTGTTGAAGTAATTTTATTGACGGATGAGTTTTCATAACATTTAACATAAATAAGTTAAATACAATTAAATAGAAATATTGTGTGGGAAGGATAGTGTGAAAGTGACGAAGAATTTCCACCACCACAATCCCCTATAATGAAAGCATGCTGCTAGGTACAGTTAAATCAATAAGAATGCCTATTAATGGACATGGATTGCCATATATATTGTATTATTTAGCTCAAGTTGCGATTGAGCTACCTACAAAATTATATTTATCTTTAAAATTTGATACACCTATTGTGTACCTCGTAAAATAAGCTGTCAATGTAAAATTTAAAAATATTTATTGTTTACATAATGATGCATAATAAAATTTATCCTTAAAAATGTAGACTGCAGTTTGCAATAGATTTATTTTTCTAATTTCCATTTAGAACGATAAATTAGAATCAACAAATAAAATCCATATTATAGCAGATCTAACACAAAACTGCAGAACATAAAAAGAGAATGAAGAATGCTGGCTGAGACTGTACATCATCAGGTGTTAGTGTGTAGTGCCCCCCCCTCCCTGATATTATCTGTTGCACTTGCACTGTCTGCACACTATTGAGTTTAGCTATGCAATGTTTACATGCAGAACTTATTCAAGATGCATGTAATTGGAATTATTGTATCATTTAGGTGTATTCTATTGTAGTAATAATTTTAAACCTTAACAAAATTGTTGTTTTTTATAAATTTTCCAAAAACTGCTAGTGCTCAACGCAGACCCAGTTGCACATTACAACACATAACGTATTATTTATTGTCATTTGATATTCTCTGTATTAATATTTGTTTAGTTAACTGAAAACTAGAGGTAGTTTTCAGTGGACTGTTATCCAATTGGTAATTCAATTTTGTCACTTATGTACCAAGATCGTGTTAACCTAGTTTTGTTAATAACGTTTCATGTGGATTCAGTATCTTACAAAGTTGGGCTAAGTTTACATTGTATTAACTCTTGTCTCTGTTCACAGGAACTAGCAGTATAAAAATTTTCGTATTGGATGAAGCTGATGAAATGCTTTCAAGAGGTTTCAAGGATCAAATTCATGATGTATTCAAAACACTTACATCTGAAGTACAGGTGGGTTGTTTTAAAAGATAAAACATTTTATCCATTATTTCTTAGTATATCTTTACATGTCACATTATGGTAGGAATTGTATACAAGTGAAATGCAACAACTTTTTTATACAAATAAGATCAAATAAATAAAGGTAAGATCATAAAGGTACAAAATTTGAGGAATAGATTTTGGTAAACCGTGCAAAGTGAAGTTTCATTTTTTAAACATATCTCTTCTAATGCAATGGCAACTTTTTCTGTTTACTGCTTTGAAAAAAATGAAGTAATGTCATATTAACTACAGTAAAACCCTTATTATCAGAAACCCGGGTTATCCTAAACATGATGTAGTGAGAAAAGGAATAATCAACATTAATTGTAAAAACCCTTTGATAAAACAATTGATATTATATATGTCAATTATTGTGTTCTTAAACAACTACAAAAATTAATTTATACAGTAAGCATGGTAGTGTTAAAAACTATACATAAATTGTGCTTTTTTACAGTAGTGTAGGTCTATTAATTAGGATGTCAGCCAAACAAACGAGAGTGATTGTAACCATTGAAGCAAATAAAATACTTTTTAAAGCGATTTAAAAAATTACACTGTACTTTAATGTAATGCTCTATAGTTTTGAAATAATACTTATTGAATCTGGGTACACATTTACTGTTCATAATTACTAAAATAATGTAACATCTGACTATCAGAAATTTCCATTGTCAGAAACGGGTCCAGCCCCAATTGTTTCTTATAATCAGGGTTGTACTGTAATACATTTCTGTAAACATGTGTTACTATGTATGTTTAAAAAACAGTGTTAGGATGTTTATATTATGCATAAAACATAAATTTATGAGTAATATATTATGGTGTGTAAGGCCGGGTAAGGATAGAATTTTCACTCAATGTACTAAGGAAATAATATGCTTCAGTTTTTTAACTTATTCTTTTTGCCCTTACAATTGCTATACTTTAATTTTGTTGACATTCATCTTGGATGTATTGGATGTTTTAAATATATAAGCCAAGTACCACTGACTCACTGATCACTGTTTCTCGAAAACCACTAAACCTTCTAGGCTGAAATTTTGTAGGATGATTGGTCTTATATTGTAGGCGTGCAATAAGAAGGGGTTTTGAAAAATTCTTCGTAGCTCCGAAATGGCAGCTTTTTTTACTCCCAAAACTGCCCCAATGTATTTCTTATGGGAAAATCACAATAAAGTAGTATTTCTGACCTAACTTGAAGAAAATCATGAGTAAAAGTTTCAAACTTTCGCAGTTCAACACAAAACAAATGTGCATCTTATCCATGAATTTTAGCAAGAAAACTTAAAAATTTGGGGTATTGAGGGCCCAAAAACTAAAAATTTTTAAATTGTATAAATTGTTAGTACTGATGTTATCTACTCAAGTGTGGTATCAAATTAAAGCTATTTTTCTCTTGAATTGAAATATACCACCATATTTCAAAGAGGT
>JAQJVL010005553.1:0-34623 GCA_035578905.1 Stictocephala bisonia | reverse complement strand
GTACTAGCAATATATTAGCTTAGAGGGAGGTTTGGTTATAAAAAAACCTTCCCTGAAGTTGAGTGGAGAGAGAGTTATTTCATGTATAGGGTGGGATAACCTAGTGTAATTAATCTAGTGACGTAGATGGATTTTCCTAGTGTCGAGTGGAGAGAGAGGTAGTTTATGTATAGATTGGGATAACCAAGTGTAATATCTAGTGACGTAGACGGATCCTCCTAGTGTCATGTGGAGAGAGAGGTAGTTTATGTATAGGTAAAATGACCAAGTATAATCAACCTAGTGACGTAGACGGATCCTCCTAGTGTCGTGTGGAGAGAGAGGTAGTTTATGAATAGGGTAGATTAACTATGTTTTATCAAACTAGTGGCGTAAAGGGAACGTGTAGTGTCAAGTGGAGAGGGGGATAGTTTATGTATAGGGTTGATGAACTAAGTTTCATCAATCTAGAGGCATAAAGTGAGCATGTAGTGTCGTGTGGAGAGAAGGATATTTTATGTATAGCGTTGATGAACTAAGTTTCATCAATCTAGAGGCGTAAATTTAGCATGTAGTGTCGTGTGGAGAGAAGGATATTTTATGTATAGCGTTGATGAACTAAGTTTCATCAATCTAGAGGCATAAAGTGAGCATGTAGTGTCGTGTGGAGAGAAGGATATTTTATGTATAGCGTTGATGAACTAAGTTTCATCAATCTAGAGGCGTAAATTTAGCATGTAGTGTCGTGTGGAATGGGGGGTAGTTTATGTATAGCGTTTCATCAATATAGAGGCGTAAAGGGAGCATGTAATGTCGTGTGAAGAAATGGGTAGTTTGTGTTTAGTGTAGGAGAACCAAGTTCCTTCAATCTAGTGGCGTAGAGGGAGCATCTAGTGTCGTGTGTTGAGGGTCTCCACCATAGGATGTGCAAATAATTATGCTATTAGTCCTGAAATTTACAATCATGTAAAGTTCATAGTCCTATATGTGGGGTTTGACGCCCATTCATTCCCTCGGAATTGTGGAATATAGAATAAGGCAAAGCACCTCTAGACACGTTGTGCCAGGTTTCTATTTCTTTAAGATTAAAATATTATTTTATGTCTAAGTACATCAAAATACATGACACTCAACGTACTTGAATTTCGAAAAGTTCTGTTATATGATAAATCCTATGCCTTCTTGACTATTATTATTATTATTATTTATATATTCATATTTATATCGTCATTTTCTTTGAAAGCATCAACTGATCTACCACAACAGTACATTTCACACTTCTTCATGTTACTCACTAGTTGTTTACACAGTTTTTAACGAATCTTGTACGTTTAACAACATGTATTTTGAAGCGTGGAAATGATAGTAACGAATTCATCCTTAGGACTTGTTCCTTACAAATAAAATGTTATCTTCTAATCACTATATTAAATTGTTATCAAGCAAATCTATGCATTTGTTTCAACTAGATAATTCGTAATTTTACAGGTGCATGTTTGTTAGTAACAAAATATCAACTCAACAATATTTGGTATACATACATTTATCAACTCAAAACTATCAACGACATACATTTATCTAACGTCATTTAGTTTGGTCTGTAGGTTCTTCATAAAAATGTAATACTTGCTATTTGTAAATTATTTTTAATTTTAATTGGCTTCCAATTTAAAATGGATCCCATTACAAGGGAAGCTTCTCAGAATGTTTTCAGTATGCAATACCTACAGTACATTCATGACATGGTATTACAGATATATATTATGTAACGTTATGCTGATAAAAAGAATTTCGTTGCTCATTGGAACACTCAAGTGACCTTGTATTTCACTGAACTCTCTGAAATAATTTTTCTCATATAATATTTATATTAAAAAGTTTATTTGTTAATCATTCAACAGACAATTACAACAGGTAAATAGCATTTTTCAAATTTATTTGTCAGACAAAATGTTCAACAATATTTTGTAATATTAATTTTATAAGTATAATAGTAATTATTGTTACTCATATTTTAATAATTGTGAAAATGTATGCTGAGTATTAAATTGGTAAAAAATTACTATTTTATTCCAATCTAACACGTTTAAAAGTTAGAAATTCGTAGTAAACAACTGTTGAAAATTCTTTTCCTAAGTAAAGGAGATGGGGTGAGAAAATCCTCTTGATTTTACTCAAAAGCTTCGGAGAACGGTTTCACACTTTTACGCGTTTCGATTTACGATCAGGGGAACAGACGGTTTGTAATATATGGTCTGGAAGGTTGCCAGACCAAATGAACATCTGTAGACCCTCCCAAAGATCAACTGCTGTTGAAGAGTACCGAAAAAAATAAATAAAAACCAACAAGGAGAGCAAGAAGCGCGCAAGCGTATAGAAACGTTTAAGTCTATTACGATATTAATGGCTGTGTATTATGATTTTTTGTATCCATCTGTTGACATTATAAATGTCATGAATAAATTTTAATAAATTATGGTTGTTTAAAAAATATACCAATTAAAATAATATATTTAAAATTAACTTAAATTAAAAAAATAATAATATAGTGAGATTTGAAATATAAGATACTCATAAAACTATTATAATTTACTTAGATTTGATTCTAAATTAAATCTACATTAATAACGAATCAAACACTTTCCAAAGACTCTTGCTTTTTAAATCAGCAAAGGAAATATAGATATATTTTTTTTACAAATTTATATATATATATATATATATATATATATATATATATATATATATATATATGCATGACCCGATTTAGACGATTATTATTTTGAAAAAAAGAAGAGTAAATTCTTTGATTTTTTAAAGAAATAAGTATGTTTTGGAACAATTAAGTCCTAGAAGTTGGCCTCAGAGCATTAAAATGTTATTTAATTCTTATAATTTACTCCTAATTGTTTATTTTTTGGTTATTTCTTACACTTCCCAAGGGGAAAAATTGGCGTTTAGTAAGAAAACGCAACGTTTCGAATTGTATACAACGGTCTTCCTTAGTTATTACTAACCGCTTTAACCGATACTTCAATTAAAACTAGCTCTTCCTGGAGCTGTCTTTGGCATTGTTGTTTTCTGTTTTGTTTGACATTTCTTGATGCCTTGTTAGTATTTCAATGTTATCCTTGCTTTTAATATTATTGATTTGATAGAGTTTTTAATAACGTACTTTAATTAATACGTTTACTCACACGGAAGAAGCATAAAAAAGAGATAGCAATATATATAATCAACAAGTTTTAAAGGTTAATTGCAAGATATTTAATTTTTTTGAAAATGATCCGTATAAATTGTTCTCAAATAATTATTGTAATTGAAAACAAATATTTTACTTGTTTAACAGTTTTATAAGGAACGAAATTATATTACAATTATAAATTAAAAATAAAAATATGTGACAGTAGTTAACTATTAAATTAGATTGTTTATAGTCAATTAATACGGTTTACATTGATAATTTATGTGATTATGTTTATATATTATACTTTTAGTTCTCTAACGTAGTTACACTTCAACGCCAAATACTCCTCGTAACGTTTTTATACAAAATTAATAATAATAAAATGACTATAAAGTAACGAGTTTTCAAATAAACAAAAGTTAATGCCTAAAATTGGTCTCTTTTATCGTTCGATATACACCATTTATAATAATCACGTACAGAACCAATCAATTGCTTTAATATTATTATTATTTCAATTTTTTTTATGATAAGCCGACCTTATTAACCTTACTCTGCCATCCCCAATAGACAAAATTGGATATTTATGTGCTTTCTAGAATTGATATATACGATCAAGTTGCTACCTGTAAGGTTGTTTTTATTTATTTATTTTACTGAAATTGCCTTTATTGGCATTTAATTAGTATGGTGAAAACTGATCAAAATCTTACAAATAGAATTAAATAGAATTTTAAGGAGGAGCTACACTTTTTAATAATCGCTTCCAGGTTTATTCCAAAAGTTAAATCTCTTGACCAAAGACAAACATAGTTTTTACAGGATAATTCAGTTTTACTGTATTGTGGTGATTTACTACAAATTACATCAAAATTTAAGACATTTTTATCGATCTACATGAACAATATAAAGTTGAGATGTTCTTTGCATACAAATCAACGTAATGCAGTTTCAGAGAGTTCGGAAAGATAAGATTCAAAGAGATCTAATACTCTTTGATCTGACATAAAGCCGATTCAAAGAGAACCTGCAATTCTATTCCACTTCAAGGCTTAAAATTTTTTTTATAAACGGATGACCTAAGTGTATAAATTTGAAATATGGGTTCATTTAAATTTATATATTAAAGTAATAATTTTATGAACTTTTTCAAAACAGATATTTTTCTTACTTGAAACGTCCAAAGTCAATAAGTATAAATTCCGAAACTTCTAAAAGATGAGTATTAGTGATGCTATAATGTGACAATACTTACAGTAAATAATGTAAACAAACGTTTAAGTATAGTAAATTAATCTCAAATTTCAAAACATTTCTTTCTTGATATTTGTTATTTTCTTAAATATTGATTGTTTAATTTAATTAAGCTTTACATACATTTTCATTTATTTTTTGCAATGTTATTTTTGTAGTACCGTATAGCATGTTATATTCATAATAAGTACGTTATTTTTACGTCACTAAGATTTATACTGTCTTATTTTATTTTAATATATATTGTTATTATAATGTTTCTTGCTTTGTTTACTATTTAAAATTGTATTCAACTTCACTTTAATTTTGTTAATATTTATTTAATTATCAGTTATCTCTCAAAACATGCGTTAGTTACAGTAATTATAAATATAAATAGAAATTATTTGAGTACTAACAAAAATACCATAGTCCCATGATTTATTTATTTTTTTATTCAATCGAATCGTTGATAGCCACTCCAAACAGGTTGTCTTACCTAGTGAGTGACCTAATATCCACATATATCATAAATTTTATTATTTTTATTTATTTATTCTTAAGACACTGATCGTCAAGATATAGGCAAATATGGATTTCTAATGAGTGTGATGAGTGTAGATGAACGAATGTAGTCATTGTTACAAACTAAGAGCCACTATTCCTTAGAAAGTGTCATTTATTAATAGCCTTCATTATGTAATATCATTAAATGTATTTAAATGTTGATGCTATCATTTATATTATTTTAGAAGAAGATAATATGTGTAATCAATAAGTGCAATAAATCTTCTTTTGAATTTGTATTAAAATGGAGTATTTCAGATTATAATCTGGAGAAAAGTGAATAGACACTTTTTTCAAATTATCAACTGAACTGTTAGAAGATAGTCAAAATCGTTATGATCATATAATATGAACTGAATAGTTAAAATTCTCACTCATGAGATCCTGAAAGAATTAGTTTACAAGTTATAAGTTGTGCTGATGACCTTGCCCCCCTCTCCGCCGAAGCTGGATGCCTGGGCTCAGTCACTCACCGTGGAATCGACACAAAACAATACATATCTCTGTGGTATTGGCGGGTGTGGCTATATCATTGTTCTCCTCAACTAGAAGGTGCAGCTGCTTTATGGACTAATGACTACTATTTCCTCTACAGCCATCTAATAAGGGATCTATTTATATTTATAAATAGCAAATTTACTAATTTATGATTTATTAATTACTCTTCTGTTTGACGTTTATCGGTGGTTTTATAACAAAAGAAAATATAAAACTAAGGAGTTCATTTTTTCGGGATAAAATTAGAACACATCGTATGAACAGTAATAATAAAAATCAAATAAAAATAGCTGCAAACTTTTATTATTGTTATTATGCAGTAACTTATAATAACAATCATGATATAACAAGAAACACCACTTTAAGATAATGGGTGACGTGAATAAAATAGAGTTTTTACTTTTACTTGTGATCTTTTGTACTTCTTTTGTCTCAATACTATTAAATAATTTACAATTTTATAAATATTTACTATTGTATATTTACACTTAGCTTCTTATTTTAGCTTAGGTGATTTTCACATGTTTTATACATCGAGAAAATTATACAGAGATATAAAATAGTTACATTTTAAAAATATTACTAATAAGAAATATACTTCAATTGAAATAATATAATTAGCAGTTGATTTAAACAGACTAAAAATATATTGAAACTATCACTTCGAATTTTTTAACATAATTTTTATGACTTTAAAGTAAATGAAAAATAATAAAACAAGAAAAAGACTGAAATATCTAAAGAATAATAACACCTTCTTGTTTAAAAAAATTAACTACACATTTTAAAAATAATAGTATAATATCAATTATTACTCATTTGACCAACGTTGTTTTTTAAACTGTCTCAGATGTCTTACAATCCACAAACTTAATTAATCAATAATAAGACTACATTTTGTCATCCAAAGAAATCCCAGCGATTCGTTCCTAAATTAAAGTGTAATTTACTCTATTACAATACAGTACATTATTTTCTCTTCGAAGGGAGCTTTTATAAATTAACAGAACATAAATTGAATATAAAACACATTGGTTATAAAAAATTGTAAAACATGAAAAACAAAAAATATGATTAATTTTTTTGGAAATAAAATAAATTATTGATTTTGTATATATTGATTAAATTATTATTAATCTGTCTACACTTTGTCTTGAATTTAAAATTGGTTTTAACGCTTAGGCTAAGACCGATTTATTGTTTAGCTAAAGTGAGCCGTAGATCCAAAAGATTTGCAATTTGCCTGCAAATTGTATTAATTATTAATATGAAATAAATTTTTTGTCAAATATTATAAAAGTTATATGAGGAAAAAGATATATTGGTTTAGCACAAATACACTACAAACTGTTAGTGTAGATAACACTTTTGTGTCGTAGGTATAAATTTTATTTCAACTCTTAAAAGTTTGTTTCTTGTAAGACATAAATATTTTAAATTTGTTCAATTTAGAATGAAAATTTACTGTTAGAATTTGAGCATGGATATAAAAAATTGATACTGACTGTTTTTCTGCCTTGATGAATGTTCTCCTATTGTAATAAATAGATGTAAAATTGATAACATAAAGCATGCAATAATGGATAGCTCAATTTTCTGTGTAAACAAGTTTGAACGTTTGAAATATACTTATTTGGTATTGAAATTTGTCAATAATATATTGCTTGTTTAAAATTATGATGTGTTCTACTTAAGCATTTTATTTCTTATCTTTAAGAACTTCGCTCTTTTACTGTAGTTTGTTAGAATGAGGGTAATTATGTTCAATGAATCAGTTTTACGCCTTACACTGAGGGAACACTCGACAGAGCACTTCTCTTCTACAAACCGCTAGTGGAGCATGAATGGAATTTCGATCAAAACTTTGCAGATTTAAGTTAACTGCTTCCCCAGCAATTTAACAAAAACACATTTCAAGCTTTGTTACTTAAATAGTTCGGCCGAATTAACGAATTAAAACACACAACTTTTCAAAATATTGATATCTACGCGTACAAGATTTGGCTATTTAAAGTAACTATAATTTGTTACTATAGTTACCATGAATAAATTAAGTAAAAATGATTCTTCTAAATTATCATTATAGATGGGAGTCAGATAAAATGCCAAAATGGAGGAAATAGAAAGGATAACTGCCTGCATATCTACGGGACATTTTGGAAAAAAAAGCTTAAAACGAACTGCAAAAGTACGAACAATAAAAGTATGTATTACATTTTACTATGTTATTTTAATATATAAAACATACCCGTAAGAAGAAATTATTTTTGAGACTCATTGTTTATTTATTGAATGTTCCAGCTTGACCCCAGAGCGCTCTTACACCAAATTCTAATACTACAAGGAGTTTCGGAATGTTACAACCAATGACGTGGTGACGTAAAACAGCTGCAATCATAGCAACGCCTTTATGTTTTGCATTGTTGCCACTTTTCAGTTATCTAAATAAACCTGTTTTTTTATATAACCTACTTGTTTTATATTGTGATCTGAGTGTGAGTAAACATTTTGATCGTGGGCTTTTTTATTATATATATTGTCTAACATTTCAGTTTCCTATTGTTTTGTATATCGTTATAACCACACTATTTATATATTGTTCTATTTTATTGTTTTTTTAACTAATTAAAAACACGTCTTATATTTTATTGCAAGTAAGTAATTGTTTTTCTTATGTCAAACGAAGACTCTTGGCAACACAATGCGTAGAGCTACAATGCACCACTAACTGCGCTCATGTCAGGTTAACTAATTGCGGAACATTTGTTAAATAAAGTATACTAGAATTTGAAAGATAATTGTACTAACAAATAAAAGGTATAGTGGGAAAAATAATAAACTAAAACGTTTAAACAAATTTTAGATAAGTTTTCATTTATAAGTTCTTTTCAGGACCTTCTCCGAGTGTTCGTATTGTGAGATGTTAATATATATGCTTCAAATTTAAATGAAATATATCACAACAACTATAGGTAGGCAAAAGGCTGGAATACATATTATTTTAAAACTATTGAATTAAGTGCAATAAAACCTTTGTAGTTATGTACATATCATTACACCAAAATTTTAGACATGTTTTACTCTTTTTTCACATGGCCAGGGGATGGCCCATGAAGGAAGTCTTTTAGATTTTAGATGTCAGCCTACCTCGAGTTATAGCTCATTATAAAGGTCTTTGTTTGTACAATACAAAAATTCCAACCTCACGTCAAAAGGATGACTCAGTCAGAAAATACAGGCTTTGAAAAAAATTACTGACATATAATAATATACTTCTTAAAAACAAGGATAAGATAGTTATTGTCTGTTTACAGCTATAATTAACAGACAGTGAGAAATTAATTTATTTACACAAAAAAAGTGTAATAATAATTTCCTTAAACTGTTTTGAGGGTTACCTACTGTCAAAAGTGTTATAATTATTTTCATTATTTTTATTTTTGTTAATTAACATAGTCTTTCATTACGATTGTACATAATCATCAAAATACTCAACAACAGTAACCTCAAATAGGAATAAGTAAATAAATAGCTTTATAACTAAGGAATATTAGTTATATGGCATTACATTCTTTGAGAGGCTGTCATCCTTTTGACCTCAGGTTTGTGATTTTTGTATTGTACAAACAAAGACCTTCAAAATGAGGTATAAATCGAGGTAGGCTTACATTTAACATTGTTAATACTTCCTTAATGGGCCATCCTTTGGCTATGCAAAACACAACTTAAATATGTTTAAATGTTTGTTATAGGGACATGTACATAACTAAAAGGTTTCGTTAAATTACTTTCGATATGTTTAAAATTAGTAATACATATTCCAAACTTTTTCCCAATCCTGACATTCAATTCTTTGATTGTCTGTATTTTTTGACTGTGTCATTCTTTTGACCTCAGGTTTGCACTTTTGTATTGTACAAAGACTTTTAAAATGAGGTATAATTTAAGGTGGGCTTCCATTTAAAATTCCTAAGACTTCCTTCATGGGGCATTCTCTGGCTATGCGAAAAATAAGTAACATATGTCTAAATCTTTAGTATAGGGAGATGTACATAACTAACAAGTTTCATTACATTTGTTTCAATAGTTTAAAAAATAATGAATATATTTCAGGCTTTTGCCCAATCCTGTAAATTTTGCATTTGTTACGTATTCAATAGATTTGAATATATTTCTTTGAATGGATGCAATAGGATTATTGGACTGAAAATTGTTAAGAGTTCTTAGTTTTTGAAACTAAAGACAACATAAACGAATCAGTGTTCCTTGTTTATTCTAAACTTAACTTTATTATAGTTAAATAAGTTTTTATTTTGAAAAAATAAGAATAATAATTCACAATTTATTTAAAATCGTAGTAAAACAGCCACCATAAATCCTACAAAGCCATTTCCTCGAACTACGGTTGATCAGAGTCTTGTTTCAGTTTTGTTTCATGCGTTTGGAAGCTACATAGACAATTCGTTATTCACAATGGCTTTTATTGACATTTCTAACTTGTGACGAACCTTATGTATTAATTTTCAAAATTCAATGTTCTTTTTACGGATTCATTGGAAATAAACTATAAAAAGTAGCGGTAGGGCTGTACTAATACAACAAAACTATATTGAATTGGAAATGTTATTGATAAGCTGGTGACCCCCACAAGAACAGTGTCCGTCACGTAACGGGTCAGTGCATTTATAAATCACACAGTGATGTAAGTGAGATAAATACTTATATAATAAACTATGAAGTTCGTTTCGTGTACACCTCCCTCATTTTGTATTTCGTTTCAACAACATCGTTCAACAAACGCAAATTTATTAATAGGAAATAACTATTTTTATCACTTATAAAATTCATTTATTGAATTAATGGACACAATAAATAAAAACAGAAGCAACATTTAAAATAATATTATAAATGATTGATTTCAACCTAATAAAAATAAAATATACTATTTTTTTAGAACCACCCGCATCCCCATGCTCCTGTAAATAAAATAAATAAATAAAATTCGTACAAGCCAACAAACAAGAAGTAAATTTATATATCGTCATTTATATATAAGATGATTATACTTTTCAGACTAGTGTGACGATTGTGTACGAGTTAATT
This sequence comes from Stictocephala bisonia, assembly GCA_035578905.1. Lineage (NCBI taxonomy): Eukaryota > Metazoa > Arthropoda > Insecta > Hemiptera > Membracidae > Stictocephala > Stictocephala bisonia. Next base: position 24,056 of record JAQJVL010005553.1, on the reverse strand, counting down.
AAGTTTTTCCTTCCAAACTAAGGCTGACTGTTCCTTAGAGTGTCATTAATTAGTGGTTTATGACAAATAAACAGTCGGTGATCAGCTGATCCCTTTTAAAACTTGTTCTGATCCTGGTTAAAAAAATCACATACTTAGAACTAAGCGCTTATGAAATTCAACTAACTATGCCATTGACAAATTAATTAAAATATAAAGATTAATTTATGATAAAAATAACTCACTGAATATACAGAGTAATTAGTTTTTCATTCTGTACTACAAACTGAACGATTCACTTTTCTGGTAACTTGTTATACATAATTTTTCTTGTAGGTGAACATTCAATTTTAGACACGGCATATCATCGAGATAGTACAGTGTGACCTTAGTCGTACTCAAGATGAAATGTTATTCAGTCTAACAGAAAGTTTTTACGGCAGCAAGTTGATGCAAAAGGCGCTCGCTCTCCTCCAAAACAGCTGTTAATAATTTATGTGGAAACCGGAAATCCATAGAGTATGTAGTCACTCACGTGGAATTGATGGATGTGGTTAGGAACATTCTTTATTTATTATGATACAGTTTTATTATTTTAATTTAATTAGTTAGTATACAAAATTATTCGACTTACTGCTGAACTCTTTATAGTTTTATTAAGTTTACTGTTTATTAAATATTTATAAGGAAACATTTGAAAGAATGTTTTAAAGTGGGACAAGTCCCAGCACAGCTTTTTCGTAGTTGTGTATTTTTGAAGAACCCTGTTGAGCTATTATGGTGTCCTAGAAAGTATTCAAATACTATCTTAGTTGAAACTCCTAAAATTAGCATACTAATTATTTAATCATAAAAAACTTGCAAAAATACTTCAATATAGTTTAAAACTAATTTAAGTATAAATTATTTTGATTGGAATAACATTTGTGCAATAACAATTCATAATGGGTAATAAATATACTTTAATCCAGTACACGAACAAAGTATGTAATATAGGTAGTGTCACAGAAGAGAATGGAACAGATGTCGCTTTCTTATGGCCGCAGCGAACATCTCAGTGGCCATATGTAGATTACAACTAATGTACATCTTTATACATCTTAGTAAAAATCAATGCGTTAAAACTTGAGGGTTGGGAGAGGGGATAAAGTAGGTATTGACAAGGAGCTGCCAGATAAATCGAGAAACAACTAGTCGACACACATTTAGCACACTATTGGATACGACCTCTGTTTATTTCTTATTTGTGGAACTGTAACAAGGATGATTTTTAAATGGGTAGGGCCAAAAGTCGTATCTTTTATATAATGCCTTTTATGGAACCTGCAAAACGTTGAGGAACCATAAGATTCATTTTTATCGTTAATTATTCTCTTCATTAAGCATACTATTTGGTCCAAATATAATAATATAACATCACGTGATTCAAATACAAATACCTACAAAAGTAAGGCATACAGGCTTTCTAAAATAAGATAACGCAAATAACAAGCTATTACCAGATCAAAGAGAGATGAAAATAGTTTAGGGCAGGTTAACAGAAACAGATTCACGCATGGTGTTTGCAAAATGAAGGCCTCGTGCCTCATGAAGGCCGAAAATAACTGAAGATTAAGTGGCGAACAGAACGTTTATAGAGATGCTGAGTATGGAATTAAGAATCCGCAGACGATGTCGACCATTTTAATCTCATAAGATCAATTTTATTTATGAATCCATATTTTTCGTTATTTATTGGCCAAAAGTTGTTTATGAGGTGTCATTTTAAACTTTTATCATATTAGCATTGGGTTTGATTTTCATATTTTGAATACATACGTCCAGTTTTGAAAAATAGGTGAAAAAAAAACTTCAAACTAAATATTTTTTATATAATTTTCTATAAGACTAATTAGTAGTTCGCAAAGCAATTCCAATGTGCAATATCATTCTTGATCAAATGCAGTTTGTTTGGGGAAAATCCGTTTAAGAATAACTATTTAGTTTGAATACGCGTGATCGTATGGCTCAAAAATAACATTGTTCTTATGGGATTCAAACCAACATGGCCGACATTCTCTGCTGATTCTTCTGCACTGAATGCACGTAGTTCCTCATAGTATTTGGTGATTATTAAGACACCATATTTATATGCCCGAAAACAATATACGAGATTAAATACTCAAAAACTAAAAACACTGAAGTGCACACAAATTTTCTCCTATCCTTAGTTGTGCAATAAGATCTTCATTGTTCAAGTTTCACCTTGGAGGGTATGGGATTTCCTTAAAGTACGTTTTTCGGCCATAATAATAATCACGGAGAGAGATTTTATGTAGGAATAAAGTAACAGCTGTTAAAATGTAAATTATGATGTCTATGAAATTATAACAGCTGTTTCAGTGTAAATAATGATTTTCAAAATATTGACAAGTTTACTGATCTTTTTCAGTGTTAGAGAGTTGGATTAATTCAATGAACGTTTTGTTTGATCTATAAATATATAAAGCGAATGCGTCTGTTTGTTTTCCCAAAAAAATTTAAATATTATATTTTTACATGATACACTTTAACCACAAATATTTGTAGTCAAAAGGCACATGCCGAGGCTAAGGTATCGCGAGTGAAGCAAGCGACGAAATTGGCACGTGAAACGTGCAGGGGTGTTTCCTTGTCTTTATTATTACCATTTCAAATTTTTATGTCAAAAATATGTTTATTTTCTTACTCATAACACTCACGTAATGTAATTTTGCACTTGAATATTGCAAGTAGCGAATAGACTGTTGCGTGTCTTTTTCCATTCAGGATGTCATTATTTACAGAAAACGATCCTGGCACATGCACTTTTTGCATATGATGGCAATTTAGTTCAGTTTAAGACCAATGTGTTATTACGGAAATAGGCGTTGCCTTGGTTGTGTTCAAGGTAAAAGAATGTTTAGTCACATTTAAAGTATTTATGTCAGGTTGGTGCAACAGCTGTTTGCTGTTTTACACAATAGATGTTTATAAGTATTGCGAAAACCTGCTTTCTAATAGCAGATAGTAATGCAATTGTTCCTCTTTGAATGCAGATGGAGTATTTTTAAATTTGTACTATTCAAATATGAAGAGTAAAAATTTATATTATAAATTGTGTTTATATATTTAGGTTTAATTCAGTATTAGTAAATGTTAACAGAACTTATAAAGTATGTTTTTTGTTAATTCTAAGTGTAATTTATCTAATAAAGTTTTGAGAGAACTTTGAGTTACTCATAGGGGGGAGGTTATATAGCTCCACACACTTTCTAAAGGTATGAAATTGTGTTTTGTAACCTTTAGAATCCACCATAAATATAAATAACTCAATGAATTTTGAATTTTATTTGGCAAGTAGAAAAAACGAAAATTAAATATGTTTAGTAAGACAAGATTTTGCCTTAAACATTTTGTCTACAGCCTAACAATGGATTGGTTTAAATTCTCGCCAATAAATATTATAACATTATTTTTCGTTTTTTAAGCTTTAATGTGCAAAATGTTAAATTGCAACTCAATACAATAATATTTATCAGCACACTTCTTGAATGGAAAACAGGATAATTCAGACCATAGTATTTTAATAATTTTACAAAAAGGTGTCGTTTGATTGATTTTTTTTGAGAATTGATGTTTTATTCTTAATTCCTTTCTTACTTTATACTTACATGCACATATAAAGGATATATCAAGTAATTGAAGATGAAGGCAAATCAGATAAATTTGTATTTGTCAACAAAAGAATATCTTTTAATCAATTAACTATTTAGCAATGTTAAACAACAGTTTAATATATTTCAATTGAAATAAAATAAACCTTTATACAGGAAAAGTTAGTAAATAGCCCTGTTATGTACTTAACCTGTTCAAGCTAAATAATACATAGTTAACAGAGAACAAAAATAAAAAATAGTCATTCAAAGAAAATGAAATGGTGTATTGCTGGACAATTGCTATCACTATTTTTAATAGAAGTTACTATAGCATTATTCTACCTCGAACTTTCAGCCTTAGTAGATCGTTTTCCTATGGTCAAGGCCGTGCTGTATATATTGACGAACGGTAGAAAACATAATTATAAAACATTAGTTGGACACCTTTGTTGAGAGAGTTGGAAAACTATACTATTCTCGTATTTCTAAGATGCAGATCGTCAAGATACGAACGAATATGGATTTCGAATGAGTATAGATGATCGAATGTAGTCATTGTTACAAACTAAGGCTGACTATTCCTTACAAAGTATCATCAATGACAATTGTATCAGGAAAAAAGCCAGTGGTTATCAGCTGATCCCTCTCAATTTTTGAATGACTCTCATAGGGATCGAATTAAGAACCTTCAGCTTATGAATCTGGGCTTTAACCAACTAAGCTACTGACTTATTAAAGTACTTAAAAATGGACTAGATTGCGGATAATGTAATCAATCATATATAAATAAAAATTATATAATAACGACACACTTTATTATATTTTATTTAATATTCGAACTGGGAATTAATCCAATAAAGGTTAATTAAGAGTATTTATAATTAAAAATGGCAAATTATCATTACAAAGTCGGCACTAGTGGTGCAGTGCTGTAACCCAGCTACTTGGGGACAGTGTTGAGGAGGTTGTAGGTGATAGGCTCCATGCTCAGTCCTCTTAATACCGACACGGCGTCCGCTCCATGATTTCCATCAACGTGGGCACACCTAGAGAAGTCTGGGGTGTCCATGTTGGATGGAAGTCAAGGTTCAGATGTTCTGTAGAGAAGAGAATTGAGTGTCAGGCTTTTCTGTTAGATTAAAATCAGACCAACACTACGTGGTTCGGATTCCACGTAAGCTGTAGGTCACATAGTTGCCCTGGATATTGGGCTATTAATAAATTGTCCTTGCTGAGCTAATTCGAACTCAGATAGTAACAATAACTGCACTCGTTCATATACACTCATCACAATCATTCAGCCCTCATATTCAATCATATCTCTACGATCGGCGTCTTAGAAATGAATAATGAAAAATAACAATGTTTCCAACATGGTAGATATTTATTTTATTCTTAACTAAGCAGTGACGTTACAGTTTACCAACCCCGAGAGTCTGTATGTATACATCAACTTGGAATGAGATGTAATGGAGTAAAATAAATCCAGTTGGCGAGAACACGGGGGGGGGGGAGGCTGTAAATCTCCTTTCATTGCAGATTTGATGTAGGAATTCTTCGCTACGAGAGGATACGAAAATTACAAACAATTTAGTTTTTTTAACTATACATCACTATATTTATGTATTCAAATACAGTTTGCATTAGTTATAAATAAATAAATAAAATAACCATGGATAACCTATCGATTACAGAAATTAACATTAATGGTGAATGGGTAAATTCGATGTATTTTGTAAAACTGTTTGAGTAATTCTGATAGAAGGCTGAAAAGGAAGTTGAAGGAAAAGAGAAGAAATGCTTATTCAAACATAAAGCTGTAAATCAGTTATAGAGAAGATAACATTAAGTAAAGGCACTATACTATTTTTATAGTTGTTAATATTACCAAATAGCATAAAGCACAATAATTAAATACATTCTTATGGGGAAAACAATTTCATACTTAAAGTATACATTTAGAAATATGTTTAGTTATTATATTTTTCCCCCACTGCACCAATCTAATTTTACATACACGAGAATTAAGAAAATTTCAATAAAAGACTAAATATATTCAAAAAGGAATTTTCCATTTTTTTCTTTAATTAAATTTAAAGTAGGAACTTCTCAGTTTCTCAGAGCATAACGAAATAGTAACTGTATACATAATTAAAAAAAATAAATAAAACAAAAATACACACACAGCTATGGGTGAGAAGAAAGGTACTGTAGGTTTCACACTAACATGAATCGGTAAAGTATATAGGAAATCTGATCTCACTTTCCAGACAATAGTCACAGAATAAAAGGCATGGTAAATATCATGGGGGTATACATCATCGAAGAAACCCCATTATTCTTAAGTAAAAACTTCTCTAAAGGCTTTACCGATTTGTTTATAAATCATTTAGTTAAAGATACAATATTTAGATAAACTGTAACTTAAATTTAACAAAAGTTTAAAATACTTAATTGTTCTAACAAAACATTATTAAATCTACCTGTAAGGTAAATGTTAAACAATGTTTTTACCACAGGTTAAAGAAAAATGTTGTAAAGATGATCCAGACGGTATATTTTATCGTCTTAGATTATGATATATTTTGTTTTGTAATTATTTAAAATAAAATTATCGTTTTACTTTAAATAATTATGGGGTGTATCAGTAAAGATAAATATAATCCCACAAACTGCCACTGAAACAGGGTTATAAACATAAATAACCCGTGGGGACAGCTCACTGGCCAGTACTGACAGGTGTTCGGAACACGTCCGGGGTGACGAAGTCGATTGGCTGACTGCCAAAACTCGATTTGACAATCGAATATGAGGTTGTATTGTATAACGGTGGATAAACATTGGTCAGGGTGACGATCGATTGATTCATTGTCTGCCAAAACTCGATTTAACAATCGAATATGAGAGAACTGTGATCAATATTGCCTTATAGTGATCACTGTTGTTCTGAGTGACGTTGTCGATTGACTATCTCCCTAAACTCGATTTAACAATCAAATATGAGAGTACTGTGATCAATATTACCCGAAAGTGGACTAACGTTGTTCCCAGTGACGATGTCGATTGAATATCTGCTAAAACTCGATTAAACAAGTTATGAGGAAACTGTGAGCAATATAGGCTGACAGTGGATTAACGTTTATCTTAGTAACGATGTCGACTAGCTGAATGCCAAAACTCAATTTTATTTTCGAATAGAAGTGAACTCTGGGAATGTAAGTACTGTCAATCAGTGCATTACCATTGGTCTGAATGATGATGTCGATATGTTCTCTGCCGATACTCGATTTTACAATCGAATGGAAATGAACTAATAATGTATTGTCAGACAGTGCATTAACGTTGGTCTGACTGATGGTGTTGATAGGTTGGCTGCCAAAACTCGATTTTACAATCAAATACGAGTAAACTCAGGACATTTTTTGAGAAGTTGGATTAATATTTCTTTGCCTGTTCCTGTTATTCTTTAAGTTTATAACCACGAATAAAATGGAAATCCCTCTACTCTCTATTGCCTTTGTTGACTCCTAAGTGTATTCAAGCTTAGTTAAGATTTACGGCGCAATTTTAATTAATTAACTTTATACGGTAGTTAAAGGCAGTGCGACTGTAATGAACGTATCCTTGACGGTGATAAGTTGACGTGATAATCTAAAGTCAGTCCTCGTGTTATCGAACTTAGTTAACAAATGTTAAAATAAGTTACACTAATATATAAACTTAAATAATAACTATTTTTACAAATTTCATGGTCTCTGACGAGCCCGGATTTGCTGGAAGTGAATTGTATAGTGGTTAGAAAGACTGGTTGTGTAACAATTACAAAACAATATTCTTGGTAAAAATCCAATAATTGAAAATTAATTACTTTGACTAGATTTTTAAAGGTAAAATGCATTCCGTTAACATTCAAATGAATACAGTAGTATAAAGTAATGTTTTTTAGAAGTTCGTTAACAAAACAATAATGTGCATTGTCTTGAATTTTAAGACAATTGACCAATCACAAACATACGTACCACACACCATAAAATCATGACTTAACAGTCCACCCACCTACTCAACACACAACACCTCTGATAGATAATCCACCTAAACATTACATAAAACCTTACATTGACACCCAACATTCATGGATAACCTACCTACCAAACATACGAATAGACCACATTACCAAAGCATATGAAGGACCAATCACAAACATACGTACCACACACCATAAAATCATGACTTAACAGTCCACCCACCTACTCAACACACAACACCTCTGATAGATAATCCACCTAAACATTACATAAAACCTTACATTGACACCCAACATTCATGGATGACCTACCTACCAAACATAAGAATTGACCACATTCCCAAAGTATATGAAGGACCAATCACAAACATACGTACCACACACCATAAAATCATGACTTAACAGTCCACCCACCTACTCAACACACAACACCTCAGATAGATAATCCACCTAAACATTACATAAAACCTTACATTGACACCCAACATTCATGGATGACCTACCTACCAAACATACGAATTGACCACATTACCAAAGCATATGAAGGACCACCTACCAAACATATGTACCACACACCATAAAATCATGACTTAACAGTCCACCCACCTACTCAACACACAACACCTCTGATAGATAATCCACCTAAACATTACATAAAACCTTACATTGACACCCAACATTCATGGATAACCTATGTACCAAACATACGAATTGACCACATTACCAAAGCATATGAAGGACTACCTACCAAAAATACGTACCACACACCATAAAATCATGACTTAACAGTCCACCCACCTACTCAACACACAACACCTCTGATAGATAATCCACCTAAACATTACATAAAACCTTTGATTGACACCCAACATTCATGGATGACCTACCTACCAAACATACGAATTGACCACATTACCAAAGCATATGAAGGACCACCTACCATACATACATACCATACACCATAAAATCATGACTTAACAGTCCACCCACCTACTCAACACACAACACCTCTGATAGATAATCCACCTAAACATTACATAAAACCTTACATTGACACCCAACATTCATGGATAACCTACCTACCAAACATACGAATTGACCACATTACCAAAGCATATGAAGGACCACCTACCAAACATACGTACCACACACCATAAAATCATGACTTAACAGTCCACCCACCTACTCAACACACAACAACTCTGATAGATAATCCACCTAAACATTACATAAAACCTTACATTGACACCCAACATTCATGGATAACCTACCTACCAAACATACGAATTGACCACATTACCAAAGCATATGAAGGACCACCTACCATACATACATACCATACACCATAAAATCATGACTTAACAGTCCACCCACCTACTCAACACACAACACCTCTGATAGATAATCCACCTAAACATTACATAAAACCTTACATTGACACCCAACATTCATGGATAACCTACCTACCAAACATACGAATTGACCACATTACCAAAGCATATGAAGGACCACCTACCAAACATACGTACCACACACCATAAAATCATGACTTAACAGTCCACCCACCTACTCAACACACAACAACTCTGATAGATAATCCACCTAAACATTACATAAAACCTTACATTGACACCCAAAATTCATGGATAACCTACCTACCAAACATACGAATTGACCACATTCCCAAAGTATATGAAGGACCAATCACAAACATACGTACCACACACCATAAAATCATGACTTAACAGTCCACTCACCTACTCAACACACAACACCTCTGATAGATAATCCACCTAACCATTACATAAAACCTTTGATTGACACTCAACATTCATGGATGACCTACCTACCAAACATACGAATTGACCACATTCCCAAAGTATATGAAGGCCCAATCACAAACATACGTACCACACACCATAAAATCATGACTTAACAGTCCACTCACCTACTCAACACACAACACCTCTGATAGATAATCCACCTAACCATTACATAAAACCTTTGATTGACACTCAACATTCATGGATGACCTACCTACCAAACATACGAATTGACCACATTACCAAAGCATATGAAGGACCACCTACCATACATACATACCACACACCATAAAATCATGACTTAACAGTCCACCCACCTACTCAACACACAACACCTCTGATAGATAATCCACCTAACCACTACATAAAACCTTTGATTGACACTCAACATTCATGGATGACCTACCTACCAAACATACGAATTGACCACATTACCAAAGCATATGAAGGACCACCTACCAAACATACGTACCACACACCATAAAATCATGACTTAACAGTCCACCCGCCACCTCAACACACAACACCTCTGATAGATAATCCACCTAACCACTACATAAAACCTTTGATTGACACTCAACATTCATGGATGACCTACCTACCAAACATACGAATTGACCACATTCTCAAAGCATAAGAAGGACCACGTACCATACATACATACCACACACCATAAAATCATGACTTAACAGTCCCCCCGCCTACTTCTGCACACACAATTCCTTAGGACACACCCTACACCCTTCACTCATCCTACAGACAAAACTCCTAGAGAACTACCCATCCACCATAAAAACACTATTGCTTCATATAATCATGTTTTAAAATAACATTATTACACTGTAAGATAGGTTTAATATAGCTAAAGACCTAAAGTGTTACCTAAAATTCTGTATTATATGAGAGTAGTTGGTGGAAAACATCCAAACTAAACATAAAAAATAAGAATCAGCTAGTAGTTTCATAGAAATTCTGCTATACAACTAAAAAATATGAGAAAAAGTTAGGTTTAAAAAAAATGAACACAGAAAAAGTTAGGTTAACAAACATCAGAAAAGTAAGTCTAGCAATCAACCGAAAGGTTGATTGCTATCCTTACTTTTCCGAAAAGTTGTTAAAATTAACAAAAGTCAAAAATGTCCCATTTTTTGACTTTTGGTAATTTTAACTGAACTTTTCTGATGTTTGTTAACCTAACTTTTTCTGTGTTCATTTTTTTTAAACCAACTTTTTCTGTGTTAATTTTTTTAACCTAACCCTTACTATGTTAATTTTTTTAACCTAACTTTTTCTAAGTTCGTTTTTTTTTTAACCTAACTTTGTCTATGTTCATTGTTTTTAAACCTAAATTTTTCTATGTTCATTGTTTTTAAACCTAACTTTTTCTCATATTTTTTAGTTGTATAGCAGAATTTCTATGAAACTACTAGCTGATTCTTATTTTTTATGTTTTGTTTGGATGTTTTCCACCAACGGCTCTCATATAAAACAGAATTTTAGGTAACACTTTAGGTCTTTAGCTATATTAAACCTATCTTACAGTGTAATAATGTTATTTTAAAACATGATTATATGAAGCAATAGTGTTTTTATGGTGGATGGGTAGTTCTCTAGGAGTTTTGTCTGTAGGATGAGTGAAGGGTGTAGGGTGTGTCCTAAGGAATTGTGTGTGCAGAGGTAGGCGGGGGGACTGTTAAGTCATGATTTTATGGTGTGTGGTACGTATGTATGGTAGGTGGTCCTTCATATGCTTTGGTAATGTGGTCAATTCGTATGTTTGGTAGGTAGGTCATCCATGAATGTTGAGTGTCAATCAAAGGTTTTATGTAGTGGTTAGGTGGATTATCTATCAGAGGTGTTGTGTGTTGAGTAGGTGGGTGGACTGTTAAGTCATGATTTTATGGTGTGTGGTATGTATGTATGGTAGGTGGTCCTTCATATGCTTTGGTAATGTGGTCAATTCGTATGTTTGGTAGGTAGGTCATCCATGAATGTTGAGTGTCAATCAAAGGTTTTATGTAATGGTTAGGTGGATTATCTATCAGAGGTGTTGTGTGTTGAGTAGGTGAGTGGACTGTTAAGTCATGATTTTATGGTGTGTGGTACGTATGTTTGTGATTGGTCCTTCATATACTTTGGGAATGCGGTCAATTCGTATGTTTGGTAGGTAGGTCATCCATGAATGTTGAGTGTCAATCAAAGGTTTTATGTAATGGTTAGGTGGATTATCTATCAGAGGTGTTGTGTGTTGAGTAGGTGAGTGGACTGTTAAGTCATGATTTTATGGTGTGTGGTACGTATGTTTGTGATTGGTCCTTCATATACTTTGGGAATGTGGTCAATTCTTATGTTTGGTAGGTAGGTCATCCATGAATGTTGGGTGTCAATGTAAGGTTTTATGTAATGGTTAGGTGGATTATCTATCAGAGGTGTTGTGTGTTGAGTAGGTGGGTGGACTGTTAAGTCATGATTTTATGGTGTGTGGTACGTATGTTTGTGATTGGTCCTTCATATGCTTTGGTAATGTGGTCTATTCGTATGTTTGGTAGGTAGGTTATCCATGAATGTTGGGTGTCAATGTAAGGTTTTATGTAATGTTTAGGTGGATTATCTATCAGAGGTGTTGTGTGTTGAGTAGGTGGGTGGACTGTTAAGTCATGATTTTATGGTGTGTGGTACGTATGTTTGTGATTGGTCCTTCATATACTTTGGGAATGTGGTCAATTCGTATGTTTGGTAGGTAGGTTATCCATGAATGTTGGGTGTCAATGTAAGGTTTTATGTAATGTTTAGGTGGATTATCTATCAGAGTTGTTGTGTGTTGAGTAGGTGGGTGGACTGTTAAGTCATGATTTTATGGTGTGTGGTACGTATGTTTGGTAGGTGGTCCTTCATATGCTTTGGTAATGTGGTCAATTCGTATGTTTGGTAGGTAGGTTATCCATGAATGTTGGGTGTCAATGTAAGGTTTTATGTAATGTTTAGGTGGATTATCTATCAGAGGTGTTGTGTGTTGAGTAGGTGGGTGGACTGTTAAGTCATGATTTTATGGTGTGTGGTACGTATGGTTGGTAGGTGGTCCTTCATATGCTTTGGTAATGTGGTCAATTCGTATGTTTGGTAGGTAGGTCATCCATGAATGTTGGGTGTCAATGTAAGGTTTTATGTAATGTTTAGGTGGATTATCTATCAGAGGTGTTGTGTGTTGAGTAGGTGAGTGGACTGTTAAGTCATGATTTTATGGTGTGTGGTACGTATGTTTGGTAGGTGGTCCTTCATATGCTTTGGTAATTTGGTCAATTAGTATGTTTGGTAGGTAGGTCATCCATGAATGTTGGGTGTCAATCAAAGGTTTTATGTAATGTTTAGGTGGATTATCTATCAGAGGTGTTGTGTGTTGAGTAGGTGGGTGGACTGTTAAGTCATGATTTTATGGTGTGTGGTACGTATGTTTGGTAGGTGGTCCTTCATATGCTTTGGTAATGTGGTCTATTCGTATGTTTGGTAGGTAGGTTATCCATGAATGTTGGGTGTCAATGTAAGGTTTTATGTAATGTTTAGGTGGATTATCTATCAGAGGTGTTGTGTGTTGAGTAGGTGGGTGGACTGTTAAGTCATGATTTTATGGTGTGTGGTACGTATGTTTGTGATTGGTCCTTCATATGCTTTGGTAATGTGGTCAATTCGTATGTTTGGTAGGTAGGTTATCCATGAATGTTGGGTGTCAATGTAAGGTTTTATGTAATGTTTAGGTGGATTATCTATCAGAGGTGTTGTGTGTTGAGTAGGTGGGTGGACTGTTAAGTCATGATTTTATGGTGTGTGGTACGTATGTGTGTGATTGGTCCTTCATATGCTTTGGTAATGTGGTCAATTCGTATGTTTGGTAGGTAGGTCATCCATGAATGTTGGGTGTCAATGTAAGGTTTTATGTAATGTTTAGGTGGATTATCTATCAGAGTTGTTGTGTGTTGAGTAGGTGAGTGGACTGTTAAGTCATGATTTTATGGTGTGTGGTACGTATGTTTGGTAGGTGTCCTTCATATGCTTTGGTAATGTGGTCAATTAGTATGTTTGGTAGGTAGGTCATCCATGAATGTTGGGTGTCAATCAAAGGTTTTATGTAATGTTTAGGTGGATTATCTATCAGAGGTGTTGTGTGTTGAGTAGGTGGGTGGACTGTTAAGTCATGATTTTATGGTGTGTGGTACGTATTTTTGGTAGGTGGTCCTTCACATGCTTTGGTAATGTGGTCAATTCGTATGTTTGGTAGGTAGGTTATCCATGAATGTTGGGTGTCAATGTAAGGTTTTATGTAATGTTTAGGTGGATTATCTATCAGAGGTGTTGTGTGTTGAGTAGGTGGGTGGACTGTTAAGTCATGATTTTATGGTGTGTGGTATGTATGTATGGTAGGTGGTCCTTCATATGCTTTGGTAATGTGGTCAATTCGTATGTTTGGTAGGTAGGTCATCCATGAATGTTGGGTGTCAATCAAAGGTTTTATGTAATGTTTAGGTGGATTATCTATCAGAGGTGTTGTGTGTTGAGTAGGTGGGTGGACTGTTAAGTCATGATTTTATGGTGTGTGGTACGTATGTTTGGTAGGTGGTCCTTCATATGCTTTGGTAATGTGGTCAATTCGTATGTTTGGTAGGTAGGTTATCCATGAATGTTGGGTGTCAATGTAAGGTTTTATGTAATGTTTAGGTGGATTATCTATCAGAGGTGTTGTGTGTTGAGTAGGTGGTTGGACTGTTAAGTCATGATTTTATGGTGTGTGGTACGTATGTTTGGTAGGTGGTCCTTCATATGCTTTGGTAATGTGGTCAATTCGTATGTTTGGTAGGTAGGTCATCCATGAATGTTGGGTGTCAATCTAAGGTTTTATGTAATGGTTAGGTGGATTATCTATCAGAGGTGTTGTGTGTTGAGTAGGTGGGTGGACTGTTGTCATGATTTTATGTTGTGTGGTACGTATGTTTGGTAGGTAGGGGTATGTCAATAGGACTATTTTCATTGTAGTATGATGCTTTGGGAATGTGGAGTGTCAATCGACAGTTGTGTTTGTTAAATTGTTTTGATCAAACAAGTGTTTTGTGTGTATTGAGTAGGTGAGTGGATAATCAAACGTCTTCGATGTAGAGTGTATGGTCAGTCTTGTATGTTAAGTAAGTGGTCTGTCAAATGTATTATGTGTCGGGAGGGGTGAGTGGTCTATCAAGAGGACTATGTGTTGGGTAGGCGAGTGGTTAACCAAGTGTCTCACGTATTGAGTAGATGGGGGTCTATAAAGAGACTGCCTTTTTGGTAGTGTGATGGTATTTTAAGTTATGTCTGTAGAGTGTGTGGTTGGTCTATCAAAGGTTTTATGTTTGGGGAAGGTGGGTTGGTCTATCAACATGACTCTGTGTTGAGTATGTGGGTGTTTAATCAAACGTCTGTGTGTTTAGTAGGTGAGTGGTCAATCAAAAGTCTTGTATGTAGAGTGTGGTTAGTCTAGTATATTAAGTAGGTAGGTGGTCAGTCAGATGTCTTACGTGTTGGGAAGGTGGGTGGCCTATCGAGGGTACTGTGTGTGTTGGGTAGGTAGGTGGTCAATCAAAGGTCTTTTATTTAAGGTGTGGTTAGTCTAGTATATTAGGTGGGTAGATGGTCAGTCGGATGTGTTATGTGTTGGGAAGGTGTGTGGCCTATCGAGGGTACTGTGTGTGTTGGGTAGGTAGGTGGTCAATCAAAGGTCTTGTATGTAAGGTGTGGTTAGTCTAGTATATTAGGTGGGTAGATGGTCAGTCAGATGTCTTATGTGTTGGGGAGGTGGGTGGCCTATCGAGGGTCTGTGTGTGTTGAGTGGGTAGATGTTCAATCAAAAGTCTTGTATGTAGAGTGTGGTTAGTCTAGTATATTAGGTGGGTAGGTGGTCAAATGTATTATGTGTCAAGAGGGGTGCGTGGTCTGTCAAGAGGACTATGTGTAGAGTGTGGTTAGTCTAGTATATTAGGTGGGTAGATGGTTAGTCAGATGTCTTATGTGATGGGGAGGTGAGTGGTCTATCGAGAGTACTGTGTGTGTAGGGTAGGTAGATGGTCAATCAAAGGTCTTATATGTAGAGTGTGTTTAGTCTAGAATATTGGGTGGGTAGTTGGTCAGTCAGATGTCTTAGGGATAGGTGATGGATAATCAAGGGTCTTATGTGATGAATAGGAAGGTGATCTATCAAGAATGTTGTGTGTTCTAGGTTCTCCATGTGTTTCGGTCTTTGGGAGTGGTGTATATACATTTTCTGATCGAGTAGTTTATAGTCAAAAGAAACCAAACTTTCTTACTGTTAATACCAAAGTTTCTACAATAGACACATTTCAACTAACTATTCGTTTATTTGTTTAATGTGCAAAGAATCAATAGCATCAGGTTTTGTTAAAATCAAGCTTAAAATGTGAACATTATAGAGAATTTATTCCAATTGGCTACTTACACTTTGCCAACTGTTTGGAGTCAACTAAATAGCTATGTAGGTTAAACAATTAATTTACAAGTGTTACATCAGTTTTGTACGTTGTTTTGAGCTCAAACTAAGTTTTTAAAGGTTTCTATAAGAGTATTTTAAAGGAATTTTTAATGTTTAGGACAAATATCGTTGTTATGACACTGCATTTTATTGCTTTTAGGGAATTATAACATATTTTGTACACAAATAACCCTATTTATGGACATTTTAACTAAATTTTAAGGGGTTTGGGTTCCATGTCATAGTTTCCCTGACTACTGTGTTGTTAATAGATCATATATCAAAGGGTCCAGCAGCCTTAGTTAGTAACAAAGACTACACTCGTTCATCTAGTTAGTAACAAAGACTCGTACATCGTTCATACGGGATGTAAAACAATGCTTGTGGGATGTGATAACAGCCACGGGTTGACCTTTGAGGTCAGTGATGTGGTAACAGCGATAAAGCCCGGTCACCGTACACCAGTATATCTCTTATGTAACAGTGTATTAAATAAAAATAAAAAAGAAGTAAATAATTAATATAAATAATAGCTGCCCCTTGATTTTTAATTAAAACGTGTATTGCGGGTTGCCTAGAGTGTTAAGTAGGGGTTTGAGGATGATCTGTGATTCGATAGATAAGTATAGGTAGGTAACAGTGTAGGAAGCCGTGGATTAGTACCCAAAGCTAAGAGCGTATGTTAACTGTGTATTTGTTAAAATTTGAGAAAAATTAAATTAAATAAGTAGTCTAACAGTACGTGTGAGAAATATTACTTGTAAAGTAGGGAGGTAACCAATCAGAGCGTGGCATTTGGGTGTGCGTCAGACCAGCAGACGACGTGTACGAAGGTAGCCGACGGTTGCTGGAAGTACACGAAAGCATTTTATATAGTACATATGTAAATGGCCACCATCTTTTGCATTTTATATAGTATGAGATGGGAAGAGTGCATTTTGTATAGTATACCGAGGGAATTTGAGGGAGGGAATTTTCCCACCTGGGACTTCCCTTCCGAAGGCGCCATGTTTCCGAAAGGATGTGCTAAGTTTTGCCACCAGGTGCGCTACGATCGGGTCGAGCACATAGAGTATATATGAGTAGAGTAACAACGCGCATGCGCGCCTGACCAGCAGACGACGCGTGCATCATAGGCTAAGAGCGTACGAAGGTAGCCGACGGTCGCCGGAAGTACCCGAAGGGAAAGGTCGCCATATTGGATGAGGAATTTTGGGAGGGAATTTTGAGGAATGAAAGACGTCATATTGGACAAAAAAGTTCATTTTATATAGTCTAACATGGAAAAAGGCATCATATTGGACAAAAAAGTGAAGTTTATATAGTTTATCATGGAAAAAGACGCCATATTGGACAAAAAAAGTGAATTTTATATAGTATAACATGGAAAAAGACCCCATATTGGACAAAAAAGTGAATTTTATATAGTATAACATGGAAAAAGACGCCATATTGGACAAAAAAGTGCATTTTATATAGTATAACATGGAAAAAGACGCCATATTGGACAAAAAAGTGCATTTTATATAGTATAATATGGAAAAAGACGCCATATTGGACAAAAAAAGTGTATTTTATATAGTATAACAAGGTTAACAGTGCATTTTATATAGTATAACATGGAAAAAGATGCCATATTGGACAAAAAAAGTTCATTTTATATAGTATAACAAGAGAAAGACGCCATATTGGACAAAAAAAGTGAATTTTATATAGTATAACAAGGTCAACAGTGAATTTTATATAGTATAACATGGAAAAAGTTAGGTTAAGACTGTATTTTATATAGTGTATTTTATATAGTATAACAAGGTTAACAGTGAATTTCATATAGTATGATGTGGGAATTTGGAGGGAAATTTGGGAATTTGAGGGAAATTTGAGGTTAGGAAAAGTGAGGTTAGGAAATTTGGCGGGAAATGGGAATTTGATGTTAGGAAAAGTGAGGTTAGAAAATTTGGCGGGAAATGGGCGCCGCCATCTTGGATCCGGTTCCAGCCGCCATCTTGGATCCGGTCACGTGACCGCCGCCATCTTGAAAGTCCAAAGGTCAAAGTGAGCCTGGCTCAACCACTATTTCACTACTAACCACTTTTCGACTTTTGTTATTTCGTTTGCTTACTGTTTTGTTCAGTAGCTTTTTGTAAAGTATCTCAATGCTCACTACATTTTCTGTATTATAGTCAAATTTTGTTTCATGCAGAGATTTAATTTTTGTTTTTCAATTCAATATAAAGGTTAAAAGTTAAAGATCGTCTTATTTAACCAGGCGAAGTTAGAGCTAAGGAGTTTCTCTAACACTTAAACTAAGGACCAAAAAGTTCAATCAAATTCAAAGTGAATAAAGAAAGTTTCAGCTTAGGTGTTCTCCATGTTGGGTGGCAGATGAGTTTGCTGAAAATTAAGCGTCACGTATGATAATATTATATTTAATAGTAGATACTATAGCCTACTCAGAGGGTAAAGATTCGGACAGCAGATTGCATTGTCCAAGGTTCAAATCCCCAACTGGGCTAACGGTCGGTACTTCATTCGTTGAATAAAGTTCACGCACAGGGTATGTGAACTGGCGACGGATTTTTTTCTAAGAAAAATATAGATTAGTTAAGTGCCTTGGAATTTTACTTATGTTTAGGAATTACTTAGACAAGACGTATTGTAAAATAAGTATTGCGTTATAAAAAGTTCAACTTTTTTAACTAATCGTTGGTTGAAATAGTTAATAAATTGTTAATATCATATGATCATAATTTATCACATAGTTGTTTATCTTGATAACTACACATAACTACATATAATCAATTAAAACGCATTACAAATCATATAGAACATGAAGACAAATCACGTTTTATAAGAGGAAGTTAATAGAAAATCTTGTGAAACATTTTAGTTATATGTTTAGCTAACTGTATAAGCATTTGATAAATATGTTATGGGATTCATTTTGGTTAGTTACACTGAAATAATATGTTAAATTGAAGGTGGGTGTGTCACGAAACTGGCCGGCCCTGGACAGAAATACTTTCGTTGCTTGCGAACACGTTAGTTGGAACTGTCTAAATGATGTCGGGTCTTCATTAGTTATATTCGTTGCCAGACACTAAGTTTTTATTACTTAAACTGTTACTGATGTTATTTGAGTTTCAAAATGTCACCGTTGAAACTTAGAAAATATTTGTTATGAGTAGGTTAGTTTAACATGTTCTAAATCAGTAGTGCCTTAAAATATTTGTTATGAGTAGGTTAGTTTAACATGTTCTAAATCAGTAGTGCCTTAAAATATTTATTATGAATAGGTTAGTTTAACATGTTCTAAATCAGTAGTGCCTTAAAATATTTGTTATGAGTAGGTTAGTTTAACATGTTCTAAATCAGTAGTGGCTTAAAATATTTGTTATGAGTAGGTTAGTTTAACATGTTCTAAATCAGTAGTGCCTTAAAATATTTGTTATGAGTAGGTTAGTTTAACATGTTCTAAATCAGTAGTGCCTTAAAATATTTGCTATGAGTAGGTTAGTTTAACATGTTCTAAATCAGTAGTGCCTTAAAATATTTATTATGAGTAGGTTAGTTTAACATGTTCTAAATCAGTAGTGTTAAAATATTTTGTTTTAGTACCAAAAAACATATACCCATTATAAAAACAAATAAAACGTAATTTGAATATTTTAAGTGTCATTAAATTTATTTAAATTTAAGATAATTTTTATAACAACAGTTTTTATTTGATTGTTGAAAATGTTATGTTGCTTCATAGCTTATTTTCTGTTGTTCTGTTCTGTTAGATATTATTAAAAATTGTTTTAGCTTATTTACGGTCTATTAATTTTTAATATCTGTACAGTTTGTATATATGTATATATTTTAACCAATGTATTCAATTTATATATTGGTATTATAAAGAAGTTTGTAATATGATTTATAGCATATTTGAGAAATATTTTTGTTTATTTTTTTGTATATATACAGTTTATTTAATTATATTACTTAACCATTTTTTCATGTAATTGTTATATCTCATTGCTTCTGACAAAGGTTTTTCCCAATTATGTAAAATCATATTAAAATGTGATAAATTTACTTTTAGTACATTAATTTTACATAACAGATACTAAGATCCCATTGCAGTATGTTATATTGTATTTAATTACACACGTAGGTGTGTGCGTGCGCGTGTGCGTGTGCGTGTGCGTGTGCGTGTGCGCGTGCGCGTGCGCGTGCGCGTGCGTGCGTGCGTGCGTGCGTGCGTGCGTGCGTGGGTGCGTGCGTGCGTGCGTGCGTGCGTGCGTGCGTGTGTGTGTGTGTGCGTGTGTGCGTGTGTGTGTGTGTGCGTGTGTGCGTGTGTGTGTGTGTGCGTGTGTGCGTGTGTGTGTGTGTGTGTGTGTGTGTGTGTGTGTGTGTGTGTGTGTGTGTGTGTGTGTGTGTGTGTGTGTGTGTGTGTGTGTGTGTGTGTGTGTGTGTGTGTGTGTGTGTGTGTGTGTGTGTGTGTGTGTGTGTGTGTGTGTGTGTGTGTGTGTGTGTGTGTGTGTGTGTGTGTGTGTGTGTGTGTGTGTGTGTGTGTGTAAAAATAATATTTCTAACATGTAATATATTACGATAACTACAATTATAAAAATAATATAGGTTATCTTTCAAATGGTGTATATAAGCTAGGGCTTTTTGTAAAACAGCATGTAATATTAATTGTGTATTATCATCGAATTTATACACAAATAGATTTCCCATCCAATGTTAAATGTTGAGTCTCAAATTATCAGCTGTTGTGGTCCATTGTGGAGCGCTAGTATAGTCCCATGTAAATGTAATGCAGTTTAAACCAGCTGTGGGTGCAGGCCACACAAACTAACGAAATTACTGCCACAAATATTCCTATTAGATGGTTTATCTATGTAGGTTTATATAATCAATGGTATTATCCAATAAGGAATATGAATTTAAACATGACAATTTAAGCAAGAAAGGAAACTGTGCTTGTCTTTGAAATATTTGTGTGGAAATAAGATTTTATCTGACCAAATCGGATTGTGTGAGAGTGGTTTCCCACCACATAGGATTATGTACCCAATCACGCTTAAGGGTGAAGTGTCGTGAGGTAGGGTACATTAAGTTTTTATGTTGATGGATTAAGACGTTGTGGTCAGTGATTTATTTAAAATCATGTTTCTGCTAAATATTGGGTTTCATATAATTAATCCACAAGTACGTGTATCGTAACTACTAAATATTGGGTTTCATATAATTAATCCACAAGTACGTGTACCGTACCTACTAAATATTGGGTTTCATATAATTAATCCACAAGTACGTGTATCGTACCTACTAAATATTGGGTTTCATATAATTAATCCACAAGTACGTGTACCGTACCTACTAAATATTGGGTTTCATATAATTAATCCACAAGTACGTGTACCGTACCTACTAAATATTGGGTTTCATATAATTAATCCACAAGTACGTGTATCGTACCTACTAAATATTGGGTTTCATATAATTAATCCACAAGTACGTGTATCGTACCTACTAAATATTGGGTTTCATATAATTAATCCAAAAGTACGTGTACCATAGCTACTAAATATTGGGTTTCATATAATTAATCCACAAGTACGTGTATCGTACCTACTAATCCACAAGTACGTGTATCGTACCTACTAATCCACAAGTATGTGTATCGTACCTACTAAATATTGGGTTTCATATAATTAATCCAAAAGTACGTGTATCGTACCTACTAAACTTTAGTTAAAGACGCCTCGAAGGATGTGTTATAAATGTTCAAATTTTTTTGTTTTAGTTTCATTTTCTTTGCCGTAAAGCTTATGAGTTTATAAAATCTACACACGTATTAATACTATATATCTTGTAACTGCTCATTCCATTCACATGCATACATTTTTTCAGTAAAAATTTTATAAACAAAGATGATTAATTTAGTTTTTATTTATATATATAAAAATAATAACACTTAGCAATCTTTTTGGTGTTTTTAATTTTCAAGATCGATTTCAGTCTCGTAAGACTATCATCAGTTGAAAAACAGAATATAAAAATTTAATAATAATAGTTTTTATTATTGGCTTTTGATACATGTTTGACTGTCCTCCAGCAAGTGTAGGTTTTAGCCAAAATCCATGCCTTATTTTGTACTTGGCTGGTCTTCCCAATCATTCGACGTATGCCGTGATTAAAATATTTTCTTGGTATATATACACTTAAATCGTGGTATTAATGATTTAAAATACAATATTTTTAATTAACTTTTTATAAATTCAACTTATTCCACTTTTAATTTGTACGTTTCTATGATACTATCTTTGTGTACTGAATAGTTGTACTTCTTTGGTGATGTAAAACTGTATATGAGGTATAGTTTTCAGCTAACTAAGTACTGAAGTTAAAATACTAGAAAAAACTGATCAAGCATATAATGTTAAATGAATGTGCAAACAGTAGATATGTTCTGCACTAAAATAAGCATATTATGAGATACAAAAATTAACATATGAAGACATCAGGGGAAAAGGGGGCAAGTGCACGTTCGGTAACTTTTCAGTGTGCCCATTTTAAACATTAAACTCATGTTATCGTTTCCAGTACATAGTTTACACCAAACAAATATATTTTACAATATAACACTGTATATTGTTGTCATAGTTTGAGAGTTACTAATACAACATATCTTTTATTTTGAAAAAATAAAAATAATTTAGTTTTATACTACCAACAAATTTGGGGAAATAGGAGGTAACTGACCTATAATAAAGGGAAAAAGGGGGTAGCGAAAAATAACAGCACAAGTTAGTAGTTTAATAATCTTATTTAATATTATTAAATGAAAAATATTACAAAACAAATATTTCCTGTGTATTATTAAATAACTAGAGTAGTTTTGAATCATCTGGCGATCCCCCTGACCCATTAGCTAAGGACATGGCCTAACCTGAAAACAAAGGACATTGTTTACTACATTTTTATTTACTGTTTTGTGTATAATTTGAATTAAAATTTGTATTAATATATCTACGTCAATTTACAATTTGTACTTACCAGACTGTACATCACTGCTTCACTGGAAGATACTTGTAGAAGGTGTGCGCCTCCGGACTACAAAATTTAGCCAGCTCTTGAATATCTGCATACTTCTCTTTAGATGTTGGCAGAAAATTATCTGTAACAAAACAGCTGAATTTTGTTTTTTAAACTTTAACAAACTAAATTTGTCAGTTTGTATTGCAGATTTCTTAACACAACAAAATATTAATCAATTAAAAAGTTAATCATACTCGCACACAAG
This sequence comes from Stictocephala bisonia, assembly GCA_035578905.1. Lineage (NCBI taxonomy): Eukaryota > Metazoa > Arthropoda > Insecta > Hemiptera > Membracidae > Stictocephala > Stictocephala bisonia. The sequence goes on along the minus strand of JAQJVL010005553.1, from coordinate 769 downwards.
CACACATCTTTACATAAAACAAAATCTTACCTTCATATGCAGTTGGTGGATAGTAGAATTCACCTTCTAGTAAAGGACCCATGGTTAAATTAGATTGGTTTTCATTTTCAACTCTCCTTTTTCTTGTTTTCTTTTGGTTTTCCATTGATGGAATAACTACAGAGCTAAACCATGAACCATTGAAGGTATCTCTGTGGTACACAAGTCGTCTATGATCTTGCTCAACTCGAAGTTCCCTTATCGGTCGAGTGGCAAATGCACATTTGTCCAAATAAAATGGTTTTAAAAAGTTTGTCCAGTCTCTGATCTTATCTGTCTCAACATTGACCACGTTGAAAGGTGCAGGCTTTGTACGAGATTCTTTGAAAACTGTCAGCCAATCATTTGGAATTTCTGTTCGGAGCTTAGTATTCACCAACCCAACATCTTTATCACATTCCATTTAGGAGTGACCTACGATAGGAAATGTTAGTTTCAGTGATTTCAGTCTTTTCAGATAACATACCAAATAGTGACAGTACCTAATCAATGTATAATTTTTATTTTGCCCTCCGCAGGAGTCGCAAAATATTTCCAATTGTGTACCATTAGGGCTCAGCACATTGGTAATGTAATGGTCAAGAAAGGACACTACCTCATTACATCCTTTATGCCCTGATATTTCTGGGTAAGCATAAATGTACACATCATTGTCTGAAAGCCTATGGATGTTAAAGGAATACATGGACAGTCGTCTCTTATAATAAACAACGTTTGTCGTTATGTTAGG
>JAQJVL010005552.1:0-34588 GCA_035578905.1 Stictocephala bisonia | reverse complement strand
CAAGTTATTGTGTTGAAGGTAGGTGTACGTTGTGAGGTGAAACACATAACTGCTACGTGTACGTTGTGAGGTGAGACACATAACTGCTACATGTACGATGTGAGGTGAAACACATAACTGCTACATGTACGTTGTGAGGTGAAGTACATAACAACTACATGTACGTTGTGAGGTAAAACACATAACTGCTACATGTACGTTGTGAGGTGAAACACATAACTGCTACATGTACGTTGTGAGGTGAAATACATAACTACTACATGTACGTTGTAAGGTGAAATACATAACTACTACATGTACGTTGTGAGGTGAAATACATAACTGCTACATGTACGTTGTGAGGTGAAATACATAACTACTACATGTTTAAGAATAAGAATAAGAAACTCTTTATTCACATAAGAAGTTTTTATATAAAACAGTTTGCCATGTGCACAAGGCATGCTCGGCTAAATAAAATTGAAGGATACATTTTAAATTAAATTTACTCTTCTAGCAGTCTTACTTCACTATTCCTACATCAAAAATAATAAAGGAACACAACACTGTTAATTATTTTAAACTAAACATGAAACATAATATATACATTACACATTTAAACATATGCCATAAATATACTAACAATGTATGTATACAATAAGATTCAATGAGCATATACGAGGTTTCTAATCTATTGTTTGAAGTAATTTTTTTAAGTTTGTCTTGTAATTAGAAAGTTTTTCATTAATATTAAGATTTAAAAAAAATTATTAAACATTAAAGTGCATTTAAAATAACATTGGTTTCTACTAGTATCTTTTTTGTACAGAGGAAAAATCAACATTCTATTACTGACATGCCTAGTGTACTTAATAACGTTTACATGATTAAAAATTAAACTATATTTTTTGACAAACATTAAAATTGAATATGTGTAAATACGGTTGAAATTCATGACATTAAGAAAGTTAAAAAGTTCAGCAGAGGGATGAAACTTTCCCACGCTACAAACTGTACGAATGGCATGTTTCTGTACTATAATTAGTGGTTTTAATATATACTAACGTACATGTACGTTGTGAGGTGAAATACAGAACTACTACATGTACGTTGTGAGGTGAAATACAAAACTACTACATGTATGTTGTGAGGTGAAATACATAACTACTACATGTATGTTGTGAGGTGAAATACAAAACTACTACATGTACGTTGTGAGGTGAAATAAATAACTGCTACATGTACGTTGTGAGGTGAAACACATAACCGCTACATATACGTTGTGAGGTAAAACACATAACTGCTACATGTACGTTGTGAGGTAAATCACATAACCGCTACATATACGTTGTGAGGTGAAATACATAACTACTACATGTACGTTGTGAGGTGAAATTGTACCGGGTCTTTTGACCGGTACATTTCGTTTTTTTTTCTTCGTGATCTGCCGGGCTGCCTGAGACCACTTGTGCCCGGCGATTCGCTTACTTTGGTGGCCGTTGGCTCGGATCCGTTCGTTCCGTGTTCCAGCTTTGGTCTGTCGGGTTGGCCGTCTGTTGGATTGTTCTAGTACTTTCTCTGCGGCCGGACCACCTTACAATGATCGGCTAGAGACTCTAAAACTCCAGGGTCCTTGAGTGGGACGTTCAGCCCTCGGCCTGCCGTCCGGGGATGGTCTACCATGCTACCACTGCCAGCCTGGCCTGAGGACCATGTATATAGTATGTGACCCTGCTGCCCCACCTACTTCTTTGAGTAGAAGTCTTCAGTCCTCAGGTCAGTGCGTTCCATGTTGTTTTTCCTGGCGGATAAGCTGGGGGTTTTGCTGTTTATATATATATATATATATATATATATATATATATATATATATTTAAATAAATAAACCAAGGAAAAAAAAGAAGTAAAAGATGAAACAAAAGGAGAAAAAAATTTTTTTTGGACTATTTAATTTGGCCTAGGCCTAAAACTTAATGAACAGTGATGTAGGCCACACAGCCGTGGGAACCTATATGTGTTGTTATGAAAGAAAAAAAAAAAACTTAAAATATAAAAAGAACTTTTTTGGATGTTAATATTTATTTATATTTATATTTCTTGTTATTAATTAATTAGTTTTATTTGTTGTTATATTTTTTCTAGAGTTTATATTTGTTAGGTCCCCACCGTTATATTGTGTTGTTATTTATTTTTATGCTTTAGGCCTAGTGATTTAGTTGGTTATTTATTTAGTTCATGTTTTGTATTATTGATGTCCGGGGATGATAGAACGGTACCGTGTTATATATATTTTTTAAATTGTTTAATTTTTAAACTTTCACCAAAAGGGGATTATTGTGCTTTGCTTAACTTCTAATTCGGAGCTGCCCAGGGATTCCGGCTTACTCCCTGGCCCCGGTGGAATCATGGGATGTGGGCTAAATTGCCGGTTTAAGTGTTGTGATCCAAAAGTTCTAAATTTTCACTTTTTTTTGGGCATTAAATTTTTCTTACGTTTTGGTGGTCTCAGGATAAACTGCAGATAGTCCATGTAGTTGTTAATTGTTAATTTTGGTATTTGTAGAGTTTGTTGTTTTTGTAGCTTTTGTATTATTTTCTTGTTACTTTAGTGTTTCTTGTTATTTATTTAAGTGCAAATTAAAATTGTGGCCTTCTGCCGTTTTTGATTAATTAAATTTTGCTTTCTTGGTAATAAATCAGTTTTGCTCAGCTGCCGAGTGTTATTTTGACCCTCCAACTGCCACCCGTGATCCCATCGCTCGACTTGTTTTGAGCCATCCCCAGTTGGCACGCTTTCCAGCTTTGGTGGGGGGATGGGTCTCAATTGGTAGCAGAGCGTGGTTGCCTAATACAAAAAAAAAAAAAAATTTAATTCTTTCTTGATTGTTGACGGTGGGTGTTTGTCTGTTAGTAGGTCATGGTTGGCCGACCTACCGTCAAGGTGTCTTGGTATTACATAAAAAAAAAAAAAAAAAAAAAAAAAACAAATAAATTATTATTTAAAAACAAAAAACAATTAAAAAACCAAATAAATAGTTTAACTTATATATTAAAAAAAAAAAAAAAAAAAAAAAACTAGGCAATCCGCTTGGTTACTTTGGTAAATGGGTTTCATGGGTGGATTGGAGTGGTCGGCAGTGGCTCGGTAGGCTGAGGGTTTTTGTTCGTCTTGGACCCTGGAGTTGTTGTTTTTTTGTGTATATTGTTGAGATTTGTTGAGTTCGAGATGGCCTATCTGCAGAATGTTGCCCTACTAGTGAAGGAGGAGTTGATATTTGAGTTGAGGTCGCGTGGGGTGACTCCGGAGGGTGATGTTTTGAATCTCCGGAGGTTGCTGCGAGAGCAGTTGTCCGCGGGTACGGCGGTGGATTGGTCTGATCTACTGGAGGTTGGTGATGAGTTGTCTGTTTGTAAACGCAAGGTGGAAGATTGGGAAGGGGTTTTGGAAGATCTGCAGTTTGAACCTCCAGTAGGTCGTGACCGGGCCTGCTGTCTTGCACGTTTGGGACATCTGCTTGCCCGTTTAAGGCTGGTTAACCGGGCACCGGGGTTGGAGCCGTCAGATAGGGCGTGGATCTTGGAGAGTGTGTCTAGGCTGGATGAGATTTTTCAGGCACTCTCCGGTTCCACGACTCCTACGGGTCTGGGTCAGCGGCCTAATTTCGCGCTGTCGCCTAACGTGTCGAGGCCGCAGGCAGAGACAATGGCTCTCACTGTGCCTGAGGCTCCTTCTGAGCCTGCAGGCGTTTCTGTTGAGGTCGCTTGTGGTTCGGCTCCAGCTGCCGTTCCTTCTGCTTCTTTGGGTTCACCTGCTCTTCTGCAGCTGAGCTACCACAAGCTACCTAACCCTCTCACGCCCATGATCCAGAATCTCCCTGTGATCGATGGGATGGATCCTGAGGAGCTTCTTAAGTTTCTGGTGGCCTTTCTCAGACTTAGTGAGATGCCCGGCATGCAGGCTGGGGGCTTCGTCTGATTTCCCCGTATTGTAGAGGTCCCGTTGGGGGAGTTGCTGAGTTCTGTCTTGGCCAGTGATGCCTCGGTGGACTCGTTCCATCGAGAGTTGCTGTCATCGTTTCTTCCTATTCGACTCAGGGAGAGGATGGTAATGGACAGATTTTATCGGTCGCAGGGTAGGGGCGAGTCTCTGGCAGCCTATGTCTCTTCAGTAAAGGAAGCTCGTCAAGCGTTGCGCCTCACACTTTCGGAAGCTGACACCGTTCGTGTCATCCTGGATGGCATTTCTCCTGAAGAACGGTGCAGATTAGTTTTTGCTGGTGTTCCTTCGTCTTTTCGGGAGCTGCATCAGCTGTGCATTGTTTCGCGCAGCGTGCAGTTCTCAGACCAGCAAGGGAGGGATTCTGAGAGTCATCGTGCTCTCCCCACCCGTCGACCGGCTATGTCTGTAGGTGTGAGTCAGCCAGTGGAGGGTCATGGTTCTCGGCCTCCTGTTGTGTGTTTTGCTTGTGGCCAACCTGGTCACATTCGCCGTGACTGTCCACGTGCTCGAGGTCGTGGGGCGGGAAACGCTCAGCGCGGGGGTTTGCCTCCACAGTAGCTCCCCGCGTTGTTGCGAGTGACCGTGGCCATTTGCCTGTGACACGTGCCCATAGCAGGAGTGTCGGGGATTTTTCGGGCCTTGCTGGCATGGCTTCCCTGGGACTTAGTGCAGTCACCTCGGTGTGTCCTGGCGTTTTTGTTTCTTTTGGTGGTACGGTGTGTCGAGCCCTTCTTGATTCTGGTTCGGCATGATGTATTATCAGCCTTTCTCTTTTTGAGTCCCTTGACGCCTTAGGACTTGTCAGGCACACCGAGCCTTCTTCTATTACATGCTGGACGGCATCCCAAACTCCTCTACCTATAATTCAAAAGGCGTTTTTCCATTTTAAGATCGAAGGATTTTCCTGGAGGTGGGGTTTTCTTGTTGCCAAGGACCTGGCGGTTTCTTGTATCCTAGGGGCAGACTTTATCTCTAAAAGTGGTATGGTGCTGGACCTCCAGAAGCGCCAGATGTTTTTCAAGTTCAATCGGCGAGTTCTGGTGCCTCTAGTAGGTGATTCTGACTGCCCTCCTGCAGTCAGAGAGGTGGGTTGTGAGCCCGAACAACCCAAGGTGGATCCAGTTGGTCATCTCCCCCCTGAGCAGGCGGAGGCCATTAGGAGGCTGTGTTTGCGGTTTCCTGATGTGCTTACGGCTGAGCTTGGGGTCACTTCTCTTCTGGAGTATGAGATCCACCTCACCGATTCTCAGCCAGTTAGAAGTCATCCGTACAAACTTGCTCCCCCAAAGATGGAGGTTATGAGGGCTATGATTGAAGATCTTCTGAGCAAGGGTGTGATTGAACCGTCTCGTTCCGCTTATGCCAGTCCAGCTTTTCTTGTGCCCAAGCCTAATGGTAAGTCTAGGCTTGTGATGGATTATCGGAGGCTCAACACTAAGGTCGCTATTGACTCGGTACCTCTGCCTGATTTGCATTCTGCGTTTGATTGGTTCGGTAAGGCTAAGTTTTTCAGTGTTTTCAATTTGAACCAGGCCTACCATCAGATTCCATTGAAGAAGGAATCACGGCCTATGACTAGATTCTGTGTTCCCTGGAATCTCTATCAGTTCACTAGGGTTCCTATGGGTCTTGCTGTGGGTGCCCAGACTCTCACTCGTCTGCTTGATTCCATCTTCCATGATGTGAAATTCAAGTTTGTCTTCAATTACCTGGACGACCTTCTTGTCTACAGTGAGACTTTCGGGGAACACATGCAACTTCTGGAGGAAGTTCTTAGTCGCCTTAAATCAGCTGGCCTTACCGTCAATCCAGAGAAAGTCACTTTTGCTCGTCCTGAGATTTCTTTTCTGGGTCATCTGATATCTTCTCGAGGCGTCTGCATTGATCCTGCGAGGACCCAGGGCATTCAGGATTTTCCTCCTCCCAGAGATGCCAAGGGGATTGCCCGTTTTGTGGGGATGGTGAATTTTTACCGTCGCTTCATCCCTAACGTGGCCAAGCTTGCTGCCCCGTTGAACGAGTTGCGGAAGAAAGGTGTCCCTTTTGTGTGGGGCCAAGCTCAGCAGACTGCCTTTGATGCTCTCAAGGAGGCTATCATGCAACCTCCTGTCCTGCGTATGCCTGATTTCAGCAGAGAATTTATTCTTCAGACTGATGCCTCCTCCTCCGCCATTGCTGCTGTTCTTTCTCAGGAGTTTGATAGGGTCAGGCAGCCCATCGCTTTTGCTTCGAGGACGTTGTCTCACCAGGAACAGAAAGCTTCTTCCATCTATGAGTTAGAGTGGCTGGCTGTTGTCTTCGGTACGGACAAGTTTCGGCATTTCTTGGAACACGCTGAGTGCTTGCTGGAGACTGACAATCAGGCACTATCTTGGCTTCTTGCCCATCCCAGACAGCTTGGGAAAATTGGTCGCTGGGTGGTCAAAATTTCTGCCTTTAAGTTCCGAGTTCAACATCTTAGGGGTACCCAGAATGTCATCGCGGATGCTCTTTCCCGCATGAACCCAGTGATCCACCGACTGAGGCTGTTGCTCAGTGTGGTGCTGTTCTTCTGGATTTTCCTCTGGCTTTTGACGACTTACTGTCCCATCAGCAGAAAGATCCTGAGCTGTCAGTCATCTTAGGTGAGCTTCAAGAGGGAGGTGCCCACCCTCCCTATTTTCTGTCCAAAGGGGTACTCTGTTGCCGTCCTCGACAGAGGGGTGAACCCCGTGTAGTGCTGCCTAGTCATCTAGTACCGATGGTCTTTCAGTATTATCACTCTTCCCTTGTGGGCGGTCATCTTGGCATTCATAAGACCATCGCTAAGATTCGTAGGTATTTCATCTGGAAGGGCATGGACCGGGATGTTGCGGGCAGAGTGCAGGCTTGTCACCTGTGCTCTCTCAGCAAGCCTAGTCAGAATGCAAGGTTAGGGTTGTTATCTTCTGAGGTGGCCGAGCGTCCTTTTGAGAAGGTGTTCATCGACTACGTGGGTCCTTTTCCCCGTAGCAAGTCAGGTAGCTCCTACCTACTTGTTTGTGTGGATGCTTTCTCGAAGTTCGTTTGGCTTTTCCCACTTCGGAGTGCTACGGCTAAGCACACCATCCGTGCTCTCCAGTCCCAACTCCTCCAGCACTTTGGTGTGCCTTCTACTCTTGTGTCTGACAACGGTAGCCAGTTTACCTCACACGAGTTTCGTAGGTTCTGTTTTGGCAATGGTATCCGGCATGTGACTACCTCTCCGTATTACCCACAGCCTTCTCATGCAGAGCGGTTCAACCGCAATCTTCGGTCTGCCCTTATTACTTTCCATGCTGAGAAGCAGAACACCTGGGATAAGAGTCTCTCTTGGCTCCAGCTTGCTTTCAATTCTTCCAAGCATGAGAGTCACAATGCCACTCCCTTCGAGATTCTACATGGCTACCCTCCTAACAACCCTTTGTCCAACTTGTGGAGGCTAGAGGATCTTCTACCTACGCCAGGTGCCACTGACGTAGTGTCCACGTGGCGGGCTGCTCGGCGCAACTTGCTACGTGCTAGAGAGAGAGTAAGGAGGAGGTATGATAAGGGTCGTACTCCTAACCCTTTTCAGGTTGGAGATCTGGTTCTTTGTCAGGCTCACCCGGTCAGTTCGGCCGCGGAACGAAGAGCTGCAAAGTTGTGCTATCGGTGGTCTGGTCCCCACCGCATCGACAGGTTTTTGTCACCGGTGACTGCTCTGCTGGTTGATCCCCAGTCAGGCCGGGTGTTCAGGAAAGCCCATGTGTCCCAGCTTAAGGCTTTCCGGGGAACGGTTGATCCAGGAGTTGGTGTTCCTGGGGGTTTCTTGGGGCAAAGAGATTGATCACCTCTGCGCCCTAGGTGGCTGTTCTGAGAGAGTCTCCTTCTCTCTTTTCTGGTCGGGCCCGACCGTCAGGGTAGTTCGCTCCCTGTTCGAGGGGTTTCCCCTCTTAGATTCTCTTGGGCGTCCTTGGAACACCACTCTTCGGAGGTCTCTTCTTCGTCTTCTGTTTGGTTCCCTGAGGTACCGAGTTTTCTCCCCTGCCTGGGTGTGTTGAGTTTTGCAGGGGGAGGGTGTACCGGGTCTTTTGACCGGTACATTTCGTTTTTTTTTTTTTTTTTTGTCATGGTCTGCTGGGCTGCCTGAGATCGCTTGTGCCCGGCGATTCGCGTAATTTGGTGGCCGTTGGCTTGGACTCGGTCGTTCCGTGTTCCAGCCTTTGTCTGTCAGGTGGCCGTCTTCTAGATTGTTCTAGTAGTTTTGTCTGCGGCGGAACCACCTTACTATGCGAGGCTAAAGGCTCCTAAAACTCCAGGGTCCTCGAGTGGGACATCTTTCCTCAGCCTGTCGTCCGGGGAAAGTTCGACCATCCACACTGCCAGCCTGGCCTAAGGACCATGTATAGAGGCCATTGGTGACCCTGCTGCCCCACCTACATCTTTGGGTATGAGTCTTCTGTCCTCAGGTCAGTGCTTTCCATCTTGTTTTCCCGGCGGCTGAGCTGGGGGTTGCTAATATGAAATAGAAAAAAAAGAAGAAAACATGTTTGTGGAACTTTATGTGGCCTAGGCCTAAACTTCTAAACTTGGACAGTGATTTTATGCAACACAGCCATTGGGGACTTATATTTTTTTATTAAAGGGAAAAGAAAACGTGAAATACCAAGAACTTTTAATGTTAATATTTATTGTTATTTAGTTTAATTAGTTTATTTTCTTGTTACATTTGTTTAGATTTTTATATTTGTTAGGTCCCCATTTTTAAATCATGTTATTATTTATTCATATGTTTAGGCCTAGTTATTGTTATTTATTTTTTTTGTTAAGTGTATTAGGGGTGTTTTGAAGTGAATTTTTACTCGAACGGTACCGTTTTATATATTTTTTTAAATTGTTTAATTTTTAAACTCACCAAAAGGGGATTATTGTACTTTTACGTAACTTCTTATTCGGAGCTGCCCAGGGATTCCGGCTTACTCCCTGGCCTGGTGGAATTATGGGCTGTGGGCTAAATTGCCGGGTTTATTTGGGGTTATCAAAATTGTTTCTGAATTTGTCACCTTTTAAATTGTTAATAAATTTTGTCTTACGTTTTGGGTGTCTCTGGCTAGACTGCAGATAGGCCATGTAGTTGTTAATTGTTAATTTTGGTATTTGTAGAGTGTTGTTTTTGTAGCTTTGGTCTTTATCTCGTTAATTTTAGTGTTTGTTATTTATTTAAGTGCGAATTAATTTTGTGGCCTTCTGCCTATTGATATTGTGGCCTTCTGCCAGCCAGTTTTTGCTTTCTTGGTAATAAATCAGTTTTGCTCAGCTGCCGAGTGTTATTTTGACCCTCCAACTGCCACCCGTGATCCCATCGCTCGACTTGTTTTGAGCCATCCCCCAGTTGGCACGCTTTCCAGCTTTGGTGGGGGGATGGGTCTCAATTGGTAGCAGAGCGTGGTTGCCTAATACAAAAAAAAAAAAAAAAAAAAAAATTTAATTCTTTCTTGATTGTTGACGGTGGGTGTTTGTCTGTTAGTAGGTCATGGTTGGCCGACCTACCGTCAAGGTGTCTTGGTATTACATAAAAAAAAAAAAAAAAAAAAAAAGAAACAAATAAATTATTATTTAAAAACAAAAAACAATTAAAAAACCAAATAAATAGTTTAACTTATATATTAAAAAAAAAAAAAAAAAAAAAAAAAAAAAAAAAAAAAAAACTAGGCAATCCGCTTGGTTACTTTGGTAAATGGGTTTCATGGGTGGATTGGAGTGGTCGGCAGTGGCTCGGTAGGCTGAGGGTTTTTGTTCGTCTTGGACCCTGGAGTTGTTGTTTTTTTGTGTATATTGTTGAGATTTGTTGAGTTCGAGATGGCCTATCTGCAGAATGTTGCCCTACTAGTGAAGGAGGAGTTGATATTTGAGTTGAGGTCGCGTGGGGTGACTCCGGAGGGTGATGTTTTGAATCTCCGCAGGTTGCTGCGAGAGCAGTTGTCCGCGGGTACGGCGGTGGATTGGTCTGATCTACTGGAGGTTGGTGATGAGTTGTCTGTTTGTAAACGCAAGGTGGAAGATTGGGAAGGGGTTTTGGAAGATCTGCAGTTTGAACCTCCAGTAGGTCGTGACCGGGCCTGCTGTCTTGCACGTTTGGGACATCTGCTTGCCCGTTTAAGGCTGGTTAACCGGGCACCGGGGTTGGAGCCGTCAGATAGGGCGTGGATCTTGGAGAGTGTGTCTAGGCTGGATGAGATTTTTCAGGCACTCTCCGGTTCCACGACTCCTACGGGTCTGGGTCAGCGGCCTAATTTCGCGCTGTCGCCTAACGTGTCGAGGCCGCAGGCAGAGACAATGGCTCTCACTGTGCCTGAGGCTCCTTCTGAGCCTGCAGGCGTTTCTGTTGAGGTCGCTTGTGGTTCGGCTCCAGCTGCCGTTCCTTCTGCTTCTTTGGGTTCACCTGCTCTTCTGCAGCTGAGCTACCACAAGCTACCTAACCCTCTCACGCCCATGATCCAGAATCTCCCTGTGATCGATGGGATGGATCCTGAGGAGCTTCTTAAGTTTCTGGTGGCCTTTCTCAGACTTAGTGAGATGCCCGGCATGCAGGCTGGGGGCTTCGTCTGATTTCCCCGTATTGTAGAGGTCCCGTTGGGGGAGTTGCTGAGTTCTGTCTTGGCCAGTGATGCCTCGGTGGACTCGTTCCATCGAGAGTTGCTGTCATCGTTTCTTCCTATTCGACTCAGGGAGAGGATGGTAATGGACAGATTTTATCGGTCGCAGGGTAGGGGCGAGTCTCTGGCAGCCTATGTCTCTTCAGTAAAGGAAGCTCGTCAAGCGTTGCGCCTCACACTTTCGGAAGCTGACACCGTTCGTGTCATCCTGGATGGCATTTCTCCTGAAGAACGGTGCAGATTAGTTTTTGCTGGTGTTCCTTCGTCTTTTCGGGAGCTGCATCAGCTGTGCATTGTTTCGCGCAGCGTGCAGTTCTCAGACCAGCAAGGGAGGGATTCTGAGAGTCATCGTGCTCTCCCCACCCGTCGACCGGCTATGTCTGTAGGTGTGAGTCAGCCAGTGGAGGGTCATGGTTCTCGGCCTCCTGTTGTGTGTTTTGCTTGTGGCCAACCTGGTCACATTCGCCGTGACTGTCCACGTGCTCGAGGTCGTGGGGCGGGAAACGCTCAGCGCGGGGGTTTGCCTCCACAGTAGCTCCCCGCGTTGTTGCGAGTGACCGTGGCCATTTGCCTGTGACACGTGCCCATAGCAGGAGTGTCGGGGATTTTTCGGGCCTTGCTGGCATGGCTTCCCTGGGACTTAGTGCAGTCACCTCGGTGTGTCCTGGCGTTTTTGTTTCTTTTGGTGGTACGGTGTGTCGAGCCCTTCTTGATTCTGGTTCGGCATGATGTATTATCAGCCTTTCTCTTTTTGAGTCCCTTGACGCCTTAGGACTTGTCAGGCACACCGAGCCTTCTTCTATTACATGCTGGACGGCATCCCAAACTCCTCTACCTATAATTCAAAAGGCGTTTTTCCATTTTAAGATCGAAGGATTTTCCTGGAGGTGGGGTTTTCTTGTTGCCAAGGACCTGGCGGTTTCTTGTATCCTAGGGGCAGACTTTATCTCTAAAAGTGGTATGGTGCTGGACCTCCAGAAGCGCCAGATGTTTTTCAAGTTCAATCGGCGAGTTCTGGTGCCTCTAGTAGGTGATTCTGACTGCCCTCCTGCAGTCAGAGAGGTGGGTTGTGAGCCCGAACAACCCAAGGTGGATCCAGTTGGTCATCTCCCCCCTGAGCAGGCGGAGGCCATTAGGAGGCTGTGTTTGCGGTTTCCTGATGTGCTTACGGCTGAGCTTGGGGTCACTTCTCTTCTGGAGTATGAGATCCACCTCACCGATTCTCAGCCAGTTAGAAGTCATCCGTACAAACTTGCTCCCCCAAAGATGGAGGTTATGAGGGCTATGATTGAAGATCTTCTGAGCAAGGGTGTGATTGAACCGTCTCGTTCCGCTTATGCCAGTCCAGCTTTTCTTGTGCCCAAGCCTAATGGTAAGTCTAGGCTTGTGATGGATTATCGGAGGCTCAACACTAAGGTCGCTATTGACTCGGTACCTCTGCCTGATTTGCATTCTGCGTTTGATTGGTTCGGTAAGGCTAAGTTTTTCAGTGTTTTCGATTTGAACCAGGCCTACCATCAGATTCCATTGAAGAAGGAATCACGGCCTATGACTAGATTCTGTGTTCCCTGGAATCTCTATCAGTTCACTAGGGTTCCTATGGGTCTTGCTGTGGGTGCCCAGACTCTCACTCGTCTGCTTGATTCCATCTTCCATGATGTGAAATTCAAGTTTGTCTTCAATTACCTGGACGACCTTCTTGTCTACAGTGAGACTTTCGGGGAACACATGCAACTTCTGGAGGAAGTTCTTAGTCGCCTTAAATCAGCTGGCCTTACCGTCAATCCAGAGAAAGTCACTTTTGCTCGTCCTGAGATTTCTTTTCTGGGTCATCTGATATCTTCTCGAGGCGTCTGCATTGATCCTGCGAGGACCCAGGGCATTCAGGATTTTCCTCCTCCCAGAGATGCCAAGGGGATTGCCCGTTTTGTGGGGATGGTGAATTTTTACCGTCGCTTCATCCCTAACGTGGCCAAGCTTGCTGCCCCGTTGAACGAGTTGCGGAAGAAAGGTGTCCCTTTTGTGTGGGGCCAAGCTCAGCAGACTGCCTTTGATGCTCTCAAGGAGGCTATCATGCAACCTCCTGTCCTGCGTATGCCTGATTTCAGCAGAGAATTTATTCTTCAGACTGATGCCTCCTCCTCCGCCATTGCTGCTGTTCTTTCTCAGGAGTTTGATAGGGTCAGGCAGCCCATCGCTTTTGCTTCGAGGACGTTGTCTCACCAGGAACAGAAAGCTTCTTCCATCTATGAGTTAGAGTGGCTGGCTGTTGTCTTCGGTACGGACAAGTTTCGGCATTTCTTGGAACACGCTGAGTGCTTGCTGGAGACTGACAATCAGGCACTATCTTGGCTTCTTGCCCATCCCAGACAGCTTGGGAAAATTGGTCGCTGGGTGGTCAAAATTTCTGCCTTTAAGTTCCGAGTTCAACATCTTAGGGGTACCCAGAATGTCATCGCGGATGCTCTTTCCCGCATGAACCCAGTGATCCACCGACTGAGGCTGTTGCTCAGTGTGGTGCTGTTCTTCTGGATTTTCCTCTGGCTTTTGACGACTTACTGTCCCATCAGCAGAAAGATCCTGAGCTGTCAGTCATCTTAGGTGAGCTTCAAGAGGGAGGTGCCCACCCTCCCTATTTTCTGTCCAAAGGGGTACTCTGTTGCCGTCCTCGACAGAGGGGTGAACCCCGTGTAGTGCTGCCTAGTCATCTAGTACCGATGGTCTTTCAGTATTATCACTCTTCCCTTGTGGGCGGTCATCTTGGCATTCATAAGACCATCGCTAAGATTCGTAGGTATTTCATCTGGAAGGGCATGGACCGGGATGTTGCGGGCAGAGTGCAGGCTTGTCACCTGTGCTCTCTCAGCAAGCCTAGTCAGAATGCAAGGTTAGGGTTGTTATCTTCTGAGGTGGCCGAGCGTCCTTTTGAGAAGGTGTTCATCGACTACGTGGGTCCTTTTCCCCGTAGCAAGTCAGGTAGCTCCTACCTACTTGTTTGTGTGGATGCTTTCTCGAAGTTCGTTTGGCTTTTCCCACTTCGGAGTGCTACGGCTAAGCACACCATCCGTGCTCTCCAGTCCCAACTCCTCCAGCACTTTGGTGTGCCTTCTACTCTTGTGTCTGACAACGGTAGCCAGTTTACCTCACACGAGTTTCGTAGGTTCTGTTTTGGCAATGGTATCCGGCATGTGACTACCTCTCCGTATTACCCACAGCCTTCTCATGCAGAGCGGTTCAACCGCAATCTTCGGTCTGCCCTTATTACTTTCCATGCTGAGAAGCAGAACACCTGGGATAAGAGTCTCTCTTGGCTCCAGCTTGCTTTCAATTCTTCCAAGCATGAGAGTCACAATGCCACTCCCTTCGAGATTCTACATGGCTACCCTCCTAACAACCCTTTGTCCAACTTGTGGAGGCTAGAGGATCTTCTACCTACGCCAGGTGCCACTGACGTAGTGTCCACGTGGCGGGCTGCTCGGCGCAACTTGCTACGTGCTAGAGAGAGAGTAAGGAGGAGGTATGATAAGGGTCGTACTCCTAACCCTTTTCAGGTTGGAGATCTGGTTCTTTGTCAGGCTCACCCGGTCAGTTCGGCCGCGGAACGAAGAGCTGCAAAGTTGTGCTATCGGTGGTCTGGTCCCCACCGCATCGACAGGTTTTTGTCACCGGTGACTGCTCTGCTGGTTGATCCCCAGTCAGGCCGGGTGTTCAGGAAAGCCCATGTGTCCCAGCTTAAGGCTTTCCGGGGAACGGTTGATCCAGGAGTTGGTGTTCCTGGGGGTTTCTTGGGGCAAAGAGATTGATCACCTCTGCGCCCTAGGTGGCTGTTCTGAGAGAGTCTCCTTCTCTCTTTTCTGGTCGGGCCCGACCGTCAGGGTAGTTCGCTCCCTGTTCGAGGGGTTTCCCCTCTTAGATTCTCTTGGGCGTCCTTGGAACACCACTCTTCGGAGGTCTCTTCTTCGTCTTCTGTTTGGTTCCCTGAGGTACCGAGTTTTCTCCCCTGCCTGGGTGTGTTGAGTTTTGCAGGGGGAGGGTGTACCGGGTCTTTTGACCGGTACATTTCGTTTTTTTTTTTTTTTTTTTTGTCATGGTCTGCTGGGCTGCCTGAGATCGCTTGTGCCCGGCGATTCGCGTAATTTGGTGGCCGTTGGCTTGGACTCGGTCGTTCCGTGTTCCAGCCTTTGTCTGTCAGGTGGCCGTCTTCTAGATTGTTCTAGTAGTTTTGTCTGCGGCGGAACCACCTTACTATGCGAGGCTAAAGGCTCCTAAAACTCCAGGGTCCTCGAGTGGGACATCTTTCCTCAGCCTGTCGTCCGGGGAAAGTTCGACCATCCACACTGCCAGCCTGGCCTAAGGACCATGTATAGAGGCCATTGGTGACCCTGCTGCCCCACCTACATCTTTGGGTATGAGTCTTCTGTCCTCAGGTCAGTGCTTTCCATCTTGTTTTCCCGGCGGCTGAGCTGGGGGTTGCTAATATGAAATAGAAAAAAAAGAAGAAAACATGTTTGTGGAACTTTATGTGGCCTAGGCCTAAACTTCTAAACTTGGACAGTGATTTTATGCAACACAGCCATTGGGGACTTATATTTTTTTATTAAAGGGAAAAGAAAACGTGAAATACCAAGAACTTTTAATGTTAATATTTATTGTTATTTAGTTTAATTAGTTTATTTTCTTGTTACATTTGTTTAGATTTTTATATTTGTTAGGTCCCCATTTTTAAATCATGTTATTATTTATTCATATGTTTAGGCCTAGTTATTGTTATTTATTTTTTTTGTTAAGTGTATTAGGGGTGTTTTGAAGTGAATTTTTACTCGAACGGTACCGTTTTATATATTTTTTTAAATTGTTTAATTTTTAAACTCACCAAAAGGGGATTATTGTACTTTTACGTAACTTCTTATTCGGAGCTGCCCAGGGATTCCGGCTTACTCCCTGGCCTGGTGGAATTATGGGCTGTGGGCTAAATTGCCGGGTTTATTTGGGGTTATCAAAATTGTTTCTGAATTTGTCACCTTTTAAATTGTTAATAAATTTTGTCTTACGTTTTGGGTGTCTCTGGCTAGACTGCAGATAGGCCATGTAGTTGTTAATTGTTAATTTTGGTATTTGTAGAGTGTTGTTTTTGTAGCTTTGGTCTTTATCTCGTTAATTTTAGTGTTTGTTATTTATTTAAGTGCGAATGAATTTTGTGGCCTTCTGCCTATTGATATTGTGGCCTTCTGCCAGCCAGTTTTTGCTTTCTTGGTAATAAATCAGTTTTGCTCAGCTGCCGAGTGTTATTTTGACCCTCCAACTGCCACCCGTGATCCCATCGCTCGACTTGTTTTGAGCCATCCCCCAGTTGGCACGCTTTCCAGCTTTGGTGGGGGGATGGGTCTCAATAATCAAGTAAAGATCCTGGTGAAGGAGGTATTTCACAGTCAATATCACTCCCACTGTCACTTATTTGATCTTCTAATAATTCCCTTATGTCACTTGACCTCATTTCATCTCCCATTATGACTAAATAAATCACCAACACAAACGTAAACACCGGCGAGTCAAGATGGCCGATCTCCTTCACTGACTGTTACAGCTATTTTGTAAACAAATCATAATTCTCTCGATGCGTGTAATCGATCATACTCGACTATCGATTATTCAATATCATCTCCTGTTTCGATTGATACCACATAGAGTATTATTGACGGAACGATAATGCCAGAATAGCATATGTAACAATGGACTGCACAGTTGCCGACGCATCGGCAATAAACATTTACGAGACGTATCAAATTGCCGATGCATCGGCAATAAACAACAGGAGGGTTAAAAATCAATGCAGAGTGGTCACCCCAGATCTGATTTATAAACAAAATACTATTTGTCACAGATTCTGCAATATGAAACAGATACTGTCTTTGAGAGTCCTGATTTTATAAATCTTAGAGTTGAAGGTTTTATTAAAATCCTGGAACAAGATGCCTTATCAGTACCTGAATTGGATGTATGGAAAGCAGCTTTAAAATGGGCCAAGAACCAAGGTAACATGAAAAACTTATAAGTTTAAGTATGTTAGCAAATGTGTTACTTATTCTGAACATTGAAAAAAAGCGGAACTTTAATGTTACATAAAAAGACTTACAGTGAAAAATATAATTCTGGAGAGTAAAATATAACCAAAATATTTTTATTTTCTTTATAGGATTTGCTGTTTACTACACTATAATTTAAATTTAGATAAACATTTTCCAACTTTTTTCATTATTTTCAAGATTGTATATACTTAGAATAAAAATGCCCTAACTATGGTTACTGTAATATGAAATATAGTTTCTGAGAAGAAAACAGTATTTTTCATTTTAAATTTTATTGATATTTACTAATTTTTATGATTTTTTACAAAAAAAGTTTGCAATGTGCTGTTGGAAGTTTTGTATTAAAACAGGTGTAGGGTTGGTAACTCATTGGCGACGACTCACGAGCAGTGCTCGTTTTGTGTTTAGCATTATTTTAATAGTGAATAAACGCACAAAACAATCTGTTAAATTGTTGAGAGACAGCATTTTCACTAGATAGCACTACCTGTTATGAGCAGAACTAGTGGCAAAAAGAAGAACTAAAGTCAAATAGCTCTACCTTTTTTGAACCAGTTTTGACCAATACTAGTTGTGCCTTACTAGTCTGGTGAATAAAATCATTGCCTCCTGTAGTCAGAGAGTTGTAGCCTGGGTTTGAATCCCAGTTGAGGCCAAAAAGATGGCTGGTGCCATTGCATTAGAACCAAACTTTCATGGGTACGGGCCTACATTTTCAGTATGTAAGTCTGTTTGTGATATTTGCCTAGAAACTAATAACTCAAAAGTTATTCTTCAGTATTTTTACTAGACCATTTGTCTGTTTTAGATATGATACTTTGCAAAAGATGAATAAATATTTTTACTAGTTTGAAAATGGCGGCTATTTAAAAATTTTGATGCTAAAAATTTCATGAAAACCATAGTAAATATAATACGATAAAATTATAAGAAACATAAAAACTATCTTGTTACAGGATAAAACATTTGACACCTTAATCGTTTCACAAATAACAGAGAAATTTGAATTTTACTAACATTATCATTGTAGTGAAAGAAAACCTTAAGAATTGTCTAGGCTTTATTCATCTAAGAACTAGACTAACATTTGTTTACAAGAAAATAGTGAATGTAAATATTAAGTTCAGCATTATTGTGAAGATTTAAAAACAGCTGACTTACTTAGCAAAATATTACACAGAGTAATTATATTTTCATCACATTCTTCCTCCCTAAATTTTCAATCAAAGTCTTGGAGGTAGGCAGGAGCTCTCCTTTGCCTTTGAGATCGTCTAGGTAAGGGTGGTGACCTATCATGTATTTCCTGGTTAGCTTCTGCGCCTTCAAAGTTGGCTTCTTCTTGTGGACTAGGTTCAGGTGGATTAGTTGGTGGTTCGATGCTTTCATTATTTGTGATGTCTTGTGATGATTGACTTCTGTTAAAAAGTGGTCCATCAGTTAAGCTGTCCCAATAGTCTCCTCGCGGTGCTAAGTGACGAAGGGATACGGTTTCTTCCTGGCCATTTTGTAGTCGCACTACAGCTTAGTTTGGGTTTGCCTCTACAAGGTCTACCTCGTGAACAAGAGGATCGTATTTACTCTGTCTGACGTTTTGTTTCATGAGCACTTTTCCTGGAGTCATGAGCCATGTTGGCATGGAAAGTCCATTAGTTGATTTTCTTCTATGAATAAACATGCGCTCATGTGGAGTTTCGTTGGTTGCAGTGCATAAAAGTGACCTTACACAGTGCAAAGAATCATTTAAAACACTTTCCCATTGGTGTATTTGCATTTGTCCTGCTTTTTATGTTGAGAGAGATTGTTCTCCAGAGAGTTCCATTTAGTCGCTCGATCTGACCGTTGCCTTGAGGATTATATGGCGTGGTTCGACTCGTAGCTACACCTCTTGAATGGAGAAATGTTTTTAATTCGTGAGACATGAATGAGGTTCCTCTGTCTGAGTGGATGTATGTTGGAGTGCCGAATAGATTGAATAGATCACAGAACTTTTTGTATCACGGTTCTAGCAGTCAAGTCTGGACAAGCATAAGCAAATGGAAAACGTGAGTATTCGTCTACTATCGTTAGTAAGTATTTGTTTCTTGTTTGGGATGGCAAGGGCCCTTTGAAATCCACATTAAGTCTTTCAAACGGTGAGGTAGCTTTTATTAAGTGCATTTCTTGTGGCTTGTAGAAACGAGGTTTGAGCTCAGCACATACTGGACAGGAGGCAGTCATCTTCTTTATTTCTTCTATAGAAAATGGCAAGTTGTGGCTCTTGATCCAGTGAGACATTCTGGTTACTCCTGGATGTCCAATGTTTGAATGTAGAGTGTAAAGTTTGTCAGTTCCAGTAGCATCACATACTCTTGAAAGTGCATCAGCCACATCAATATGTTTGCCTGGACGGTAAACAATATCATAGCTGAAGCATGACAGTTCTAGCCGCCAACGGAGTATCTTTTCGTTTTTGATTTTGCTGGTGTGTTGTTGATCAAACATAAGGTTACAGACTTTTGATCAGTGATTAATTTGAAATGGCGCCCAACAAGAAAATGTCTCCATTTCTCAAGATTCGACTATTGCGTATGACTCTTTTTCTACAGAAGAGTGTCGCATCTCACTGGGGGAAAGGGTCCGAGAAAAAAATGCAACTGGCGTTCTGACTGTGAAAGAGTGGCAGCGATGGTATGTTTCCGATGCATCAGTCTCAACTACAAATAGGACATCTTCAGCGATCGATAACAACGCAGATTTTGGCATTTCTTCTTTCATGACTTTAAAATCTGAGATAGCTTTTGATGAGAGTGGAAAGGTCCTGGTAGAAACCAAGCTTTGAACCTTTTGAGAATAGTTTGATATCCACTTTGAGTAAAGGGAACAACATTCCCACAGTTCTTTTTAGAGATGCTGAGTCAGAAGGCAGGGGGAGGTTCATCAGAGGCTTCAGTTGTTCTTCATCAGCTTGATAGTTTTGTTTTCAATTGTATATCCTAAGAGTTGGATATGATTTTACGGAGTATTTACTCTTCTTCTCATTGATGGTAGATATTGTATTTCTTAACTGGCAAGCAAGAAACTCTGAAAGATTTCTGTCATGATCAGATCTGGTTGTTCCCCGCAGATAGTTAATGTCATCCAGATATGCATAATACTCCTTGGAGTTCTTCAACCTTTATGATACTATCGATGACTCTCTGGAAGCAGGCCACACCATTTGTTACTCCAAATGGCACATCGGCAAAACTGATAGAGACGTCCAGCAGCTTCAAAGGCTGTGTATTGCTTCTCTTCTCTTCGTAACGGAATCTGGTGGTATGCACTTGACAAATCGATTGTACTGAACACAGAGTGGCGAGATACTTGAGATAACAATGTTTTCTATGTTCGGTAAAGGGTAGGCATCAAGTAAGGTGAACCGGTTTATAGTTTGAGAATTAGTCTATTACCATTCCGCTTTTTGTGATTTTTCGTTGAGATGTAACCAAGGCCTGTGCTCGCCAAGGAGAATGACTTTCTTCTATTACTCCTTCAGCTAGTAATCTGTTCACCTCATCATTGATAAACGCTCTGTCAACCATGGAGTATTTTCGGGACTTTGTTACTACTGGTCTGATATTGTTTGTTAAGTTTTTGAAATAAAGGCGGAGGTTCAATATTTACCTGGGCTAAAGCACTAACACTCAATGGAGTTTTGATCCACCAAAGTTGACTTGGATTTGAGAGTGTTGTTTCAATAAATCATGGCCAATAATCATGTCTGCACACAAGTCAGTGAGAACAGCTAGTTGTGAGTTGAGCGTAATGAATGTTCTTGAAGATTCAAATCAACATGCAAATGACCGACAATACTAGAGGATAAGGCAGTTGAAGCCATCGAAAACCTTACCTTTACCCGAATAAATTTTATTCGGTTTTTGTACAAGAAAGATTGATCAACAAAACTTTGTGAAACTGCCTGTATCGATTAATCCATCAGCTTCATACCATTGATGAGTACTTTAACACTAAGCCTTTTTAAGACAAGAAGGTGCTGCTGCAGATATTGAGGCTACAAGTTCATCGTTTTGTGATACAGTTAGTGAGTTTACAGAATTGATTTTATGTTTAGACTTACAAAACCTTCCCATAGTGGACTTTTCTTTGAGCACATTTTACAAAATGGCATCCTTAGCTGGGCAATGGAATCTTTGATGTCTTGGTCCACCACAGAAGTAACATTGGCTGTTTAGACGCAGTAAGTTCTTGATCTGTATGACTGTTATCTTGAATTGAGTTTTAAGTACAGGAGGGTTTGGAGTTGTAGCATTCAGAGATATTGACATGGAGTGTAACAAGCAGCTTGATTCTGAGCAGCTTCTAAAGCTCTAGCTTGAGTAGACGCTTCTTCCAACGTTAGAGAATTATTCTCAAGCAGGCGTTGTCGAATGATTGGAGAGACTAGGCCCGTTGATGAGATGCATCTCTTATGAAGTTGTTTTGTGTTGTTCAGCTGTTACAGCGGCAAATTGGCATTCCTTGCTCAGTACCTTTAGTGCGAGTAGGTATTGGTTTACTGATTCACCTTGTTTGTTGCTTACAGGAGGCCAGTTGGTATCTTGAAAATATTTCACTTGTTGGTTTGATATAAATGTCATTGAGTGTTTTATATGCATCCTCAAAGGTAGTAGATTCAGAAAAATAATCAAACACTGGTTGTGAAAAAAGATTTAACTTGTCTTCTGATGAAAGTTCTTCTTTTGTAGTTATTTTAGCAAGAAAGCTCTCAAACGTTTTCCTCCAATGTTTCCAGAGTTGAGTTGAGTTTTTCTGTGTTGGAATCAGTTTCAAATCGTGTTGGTTTTAAATAACTTTCCATGATAAAATATTAAACACAAACAAAATAAACAATAGAAAAATAAAACTTTAGATGAATAAATTGTAGTGAAAAGAAAACCTTAAAGAATTGTCTAGGCCTTTATTCATCTAAGAACTAGACTAACATTTGTTTACAAGAAAAATATGTGAAATGTTAAATATTAAGTTCAGCATTATGTGAAGATTTAAAAACAGTACTGACTTTCTTATAGCAAAATATTACAGAGTAATTTTATTTTCAATCACATATCATTTTACAATTTTTACAAAATACAGTAGAACTCTAAATTATTTGAATCAAATTGGACCAGATCCTATTGGGATAGTCAAAATAATCGGATTTTGTGTTAAAACCGGCCCATTTTAATTAAACTAACTGTATGGTAATTGTGGAATAGATTTAGTGATACGGAGGGAAGATGTCAGAAAGTATGGCCGTTTTCACTGTGGCTGACATTATCCGGATGTACCCGATCCAATTTAATTTTACTCTGCATTTCACATCTGAACGTTGTTGGTGACTGAATCGATTACTGTGCTTTCTTGATTGTGTTGTAGCCACAGCTGAATTTAAAAGTCACCTGTATATTTTTGTATTTTAAAACAGGAATAGGAAAATTGAAACAGAATCATAAGTGTACCCAATTGTTTTAAAAGGCTTAGATATTTAGAAGGCGCATTCTGGCAAACTTATTTGAAAAAAAGAAAGGAATATAAAAGGCCTCTAAAATGTGAATGCATTTTACTGGAATATCTGATTTTCCGTTCTCTCCCATTCTGCACGCTGAAGAAGTAGATGAAGTATTTTCTCTACTGGTATTAACATGTCGGTAATTTCTCTTCGTGGTTGTAAAGTACAGTAAAATGTCTACTAACTCGACACTTTTGTGATCCAGAACCCTGGAGGTTTGAGGAGTTATCCTGAACATTGTCATTTTTATTGTATTTTTAGTAAATTAACTGATGATAGTTGATAGATTTGAATTACATTATAAATTTATCATATACATTGTATATAGTACTGTATCTGCAAATAAATCTAGATAATAATCAGAGTTTCAGGCTGTTTCGACTGTCCTAAAGTCGAAATACACATTAACCTCAAGCAGCTAGACTGGCACTATACATCTGTTAAGTGTCGAGTTACCCAGACAGTTGAGTTATCGGATGTTTGAGTTAGTGAGGTTTTATCTCTACAAAAAGTGGGCAAGTGAAATTAAAAACAAAATTTACCATTTCCAAGATGTTGATCTGTTTTTGCAAAGAGGTTGCACTTAAATTATAGTTCAATTAATTATCAGCTCATAATCTAGTAATACTTTTCCAGATTGTTCAAGATTTGCTGGTCCTAAGCTCATATCAGGAGATTTTCAGCCGAATGGCCAATTCAGTCTTACTGTGCAGCTGGAATCACTACAATCGCAATGCTGAAACAGGGAGGAGGGGGAAGCCACCCCAACTGGCACTAGTCAACAATTATTAACGAGGTAATATACTTTTGTTATTTATAAATTTTACTTTGACATTACAACCCTCCTGGTAATTTTTCTTTGAATTTTAAACTTACTTTGTATGTGAATAATATGAGGGTGGGTCGTTAAAAAAGGTTCTCAGGCTTTTTACGAAATACAAACAATTTATATATATTTTTCACTATACATCATGTTAAAGCTTATGTTTCTACGTAATTTCTGTATTACTTCTTGTGGTCAAACGATAGCAAGATGCAGTAGATAAATCAATCCAAGAGTTTTCGTTTGCCTCCAAGAGTTATGCAGCGGGTTCTGGTGAATTTGCTTTCAAAACCTGTTATTCAAATTGATGTTTTGAGAGCTATTCGTCGTATAAAACGTATGCTATAGGTTCAGAATAGTATTTCCATCCGTGTATGTAAAAGATATCTGGTTTGTCACATTACCTATAATAACACTATTTTTAATAGGGATCCCTCAGAAATTGCATTTTTCCTTGTCAGTTGAATACAGTCTGCCCTTGTTTTTCCTTTGGCAAAAGACCTCAACTCTACTAATTGCCAAGAATTCAGGCCAATCAGTATCTTGCCAGCTTTATCTAAAGGTCTTGATAGAGTAGTTTCATGTCAAATTATTGATATACTTAACTAAACCAGAAATATTTAAAATGATTTCAGTCGCGGGCTTCCGCCACTACTCACAGTACCGAAACAGATCTTCTTCGAATTACTCGATGGACATAACGGTAAAGCGAGGGTGATTCTAGTCAAGGGAACTATTCTTACTTCTTTGATTCTCAAAAGCTTTTTCGATTGTGTAAATCATCATACTTCTTCTTTTAACAATTGAGGGCATTAGGGTTTTATGACCAAGTAGTTTCCTTGGGCTAAGGTCATATCTTTCCGGAGGCGGCAGTGTGTACAGATCATGGTGACGAGACATCTGTTGGGAACATGTTACTTGTGGGTGTGTGC
The DNA here is from genome assembly GCA_035578905.1 of Stictocephala bisonia. Classification (NCBI taxonomy): domain Eukaryota; kingdom Metazoa; phylum Arthropoda; class Insecta; order Hemiptera; family Membracidae; genus Stictocephala; species Stictocephala bisonia. The sequence continues at coordinate 10,606 of JAQJVL010005552.1, read as the reverse complement.
CCCAAGGCTTTATACTGGGCCCTTTGATGTTGTCCTCTATGTCAATGACATAACTTCAAGAAATCATTAATTGTAATATCACATGTACGCCGTCAATCTCTCCAAATATACCTGTATTTTTGTTCTCAAACATAGGTAAACTTACTCTATATCATATGATGAATGATGAATATATCCAATATAGTTAAATGGGCGGGAAAAGAAAGAATGGTCTTAATCTGAAATAGCAGCAAGACGAAGCAATTACATAAGTCATTCCCGGGCTAAGAAATGCAATCAACTTGCTTACACTACAAGACGAATAAGTGTAATGGACAAGCTGTTCTTTTTTGTAGCAAGGTAAAGAGTCTTGGGTAACAATCAACAGCTACTCTTACTTGGAACGAAAAGCCGTTGTCCGAGACATGCAACGAAGTATTTTGCAGGAATGCACTCGCCATAAAGATTGAAACACTTTTACCTGCTAGAAATCAAACTGATCCTAGTCAAATCACTCATATTTCCCTATTTTACTTACTGTAACTCAGTACTCAATGACATGACTGAATAAGAACTCAATTCAGTTCTTATCAGTCGCTCGGAGTGGACACATGTCTGGCTAACCGGCTCTAGTGCCTCACTGTGCCCGCTTGTTCTTTGTCGTTGCGTGTTTTCTTGTTATAATTAGAATAGCATTCTTTTAATTCTTGATATATACGATTTCTTATAATTAACTAAAATTAATTATTGAATATTATTACAATGGCGGATCAGCAGCAAAGTGTGTGCTACGTTGTATCAAAGATGGCAAGAGTGACAAAGTTGTTAAATGTGCGAATGTGATTCGTGCTTTCATGTGTATGTTGCAGTGTAGGTTCGGATGTAACGCTTAAGAAACTAACAGCTCGACAAGAGGCATGTTTAAGTGTGAGAGTTGTAAAGCTATACGTCGTTGGAAAAGTGCAACGTTTCAGATCGTCCGGATGATGTCAGAACAGTGACGGTTGTCGGGATGATCATGCCCTCTGAGTAAGGAGTATGGTGAAGGACGGGTGAGAAGGGAAACCCGCACAAGATCTCGTTGGATTGGACAGAAGTCAATGGAAGCAGTCTCGTCTTCTAATTGTTTGAATTCCAGAATCGCATTAGTGAATTCCTTGAAGATGAGAACCAACAAGTGAAGGATCGATGTGCGACCCTGGAGGGCAACATGGGACTCTGTTAAAACGTCAAGTCTCCGTTCTGCAGCGTGAACTCCAAGTTACACAATCTGAGTAATGAGGCGGGAAAATATGAGGTAAAAGGGATACCTGTTACACAGAATGAAGATATATAACAGATACTCGAGAGTATTGCGGGAGTTCCTCCAGATACATTTCGATAAGGACAGACTTTTTCTTGTGGCAACATCGAGGTCATCCGGGCAAGGAGGCCACCATCATCGATTAAGTTTTTCTCCCCGGCAAAACGTGGAGCTTGTGGTTAGCTGCAGCTAAGGGGAAGAGTGCTGTGGCGTACACAGAATAAGTCAGCTCGTTTTGTGGAACAACCCTAGTTTTTCATCAATTGTCACCTTACCGGTCACCACAAACATTTGCTTGTGTTGCAAAACAGATGGTTAAGGATAGGAAGCTGGTGGCTGCCTGGTGTGTGGATAGACGGAAGGATCATCGTCAGGAAGGACGGAATGGAGGTAGGGTCAACCAGGAATATGGAGTGGAGGATGACTTGTGCATCGGTCTTCTTGCAACCAGCTAAACAATAAAAAACAACAGATAAGTGAAAAACTATTTTTATTTTGCGTTGGATACCTGAACGTTTTTTTTGTATATAAGGTAGGACAGATTTTGCATAAGTTTACATCATTATGTTATAACTATAATGATTTGTTTAGAGTTCAGAAAGTCTATTTTGTTTTTATTTAGAATAAATTTTTGTAAATTGGTATTAACAATTAATTTGTCTTGTTCAGATGTATGAGTTTATTTCCAATATTTTTATTGGTAAAAAATTGCACTGTAGGCTTTATGGTCGTAGTTTAGTTTTAAACATAAAGCTATTCAAACACACTTGTAATGTATTAGGCTATAACCGTTACTGGGTTTTTCATTAGAGTACTAAGCTTATATGTACAGTTTTAAATTTAGTGTTAATTGGGTTATTTTTAGTTGATTTATTTTCGTTTGTTTAGTATGTAGATTCGTGAGAACCTCTATAGTTTTATTACTTTTCGTTTAATAAGGTGTAATTTCATGTGAATTTCAAATATGTTAATATGGTCAATTTTTATTTTATTAGTTAGAAGTTCGATAATTATGTATCTGGTAGATTTTTTGTTACCTTTACAATTAGGAATTTATGTTGGTTACAGTATCCACACTTTTTTTTTATCTAATAAGTACGATTTTATTGTATCATTTATTAATATACTCTTACTAATATAATAATAGTTTTAATTCCATCAAGTATTACTTAGGCTTGTTTGAGATGATTACATGTATTTGTCAAAGTTATATCGAGACATAACTTAATTTAAGTTAGGACTAATATGTTAATTTAAAAAAAGTATCAACAAAGTGATGAGCTTATTTTATTATTTTATAATTAGTTAAGAGGTTTAATAATTTTTTATTGTAAATTTGCAGCACGTGAAAATTTACGTAACGTGTTAAATGATAGGAAGTTAAAATTTGTTCCCAAATTAAACATGAACTGGCACTGTAGAGGGAGTCAAGGGTTATCTGTACGTTACTTTGAAAAAAGAAAAAAAAAAAAAATTGTTTCACAGATTGTAAATATGTTTAATTTATTGGCAATGTAAGTAAGTATGTATGGTGCGTGTGTGGAGAGATGAAAGAATTATAACGATTTGTTTCTTGATGGGACGAGGTTATTTCTAGATTATGTCCTATTTGTTAGTGGAATGTTTCATAAATATTTGCATAGAAGTAATTGTTTAATAATACACGTCAAAATATTAACTATTCATAAATTTTATATGTTTCTTAAATATATAGATTTGGTGTTTAAATTTACAAGAAAATGTTATGGGAAGCATAAAATAATATAAATAATTTTGTTTTACAGTTAATTTCAATTGAAAAAATTTAGCATTATGTTTATTTAATTAAGTAACTAGGTTATAAATATTAGTAATTTATATCTGTAATGAGTTTAGGGTGGTTGAAGGTTAGTTGGGTGAGTCCGTGGTTGCACAGGTTGTGTAGTGTATGAGTGCAAGTGGTGTTTTGATGTTGTACGAGTGCTGGATAGTCATTGTATGTGAGGTATGAGTGTGGTGAGTAGTTTGTATGAAGGAGTGGTATCTAGTGTATGTGTAGGTATGAGTGCGGTGGTGTTATTGTATGTATGTTGTGTGTATGTCATTTTTGTAAGGTTATGACGTGCGGTTGTTTAGTATGTATTGCAGTTGTATATATCTTGTAGGTGAGGTATGAGTGAAGTGGGGTTTTTATGGAAGGAGTGTGTATGTCGTGTATGTTAGGTATTTGAGGCAGTGGGTGTTTTGTATGTAGGAGTGTGTATGCGTGTATGTTGAGGTATGAGTGCAGTGGGCGTTATATGTAGGAGATTGTGTATTTATGGTCGTGTATGTATGTATGAGTGTAGCGGGCTTTGTATGTAAGGAGTTGTGTATGTCGTGTATGTGATTTAAGAGTGCAGAGGGCTTTGTATGTAAGGAGTGGTGTATGTTTGTATGTGAGGTGATGAGTGCAGTGGGTTTTGTATGTAAGGAGGAGTGTATGTCGTGTATGTGAGGTAGAGTTGCAGGAGTGGTTTTGATATGTAAGGAAGAGTGTATGTCGTGTATGTAAGATCATGAGTGAAGTGGGTTGTTTGTATGTAAGGTATGAGTGCAGTGGTGTTTGTAAGTAAGGAGTGTTTATGTCGTGTATGTGAGCATGTCATGTGTGTGCAGTGGGCTTTGTATGTAAGGGGTGTATGTCGTGTATGTAATGGGTATGAGATGCAGTGGTGTTTGTGCAAAATATAGATAATTACTAAGTTATATAATGAGTTGTGTATAGGAGTTATTAAAGGTATTTTGAGTGGTGGTTGGTGTTTGTATGTAATAGAGTTGTGTTATAGATTGTGATAAAGTTGATGAGTGTGTTGGTGTATGCTATGTAGAGTATGTTTGAGGGCGAGTGAGGTGGAGCTGATAGTTTGGGTATGAACCATTGTTGTCGAGTGTTTAATGATTTCAGGAATGTTGCTTGTATGGAATGTGGAGGACATGGATGGATGTGTTAGAGATTATAAAGTTGCTTATTTCGAACATATTAGTATATTACATCTGAATTTTCGAAGTTATAATAAGATTGATAGTCTTAGTAGCAATATTAAGTGAAACACAATTTTAGGCCAGAATGTTCTTGTTTTAACTGAAACTTGGATGAGAAAGTTGGGGTAGATCAATATTTGGAAGAGTTGGAGGGTACTACTATTTACTGCAGTAAGTAGAGAAGGAAACAGAATGATGGAGTTCTCTGTTATGTTGTAATAGGTTTTAATGTTTCTTGTTTGGATGTAATTATGCATGGGTTGCAACATGGTCTGAAATTAGACTTGGACCGGTGTGGCATTGTGGGCGACACACAGTGTTGGCGGTTTGTATCGCAGTCCGTCGGGGGAGGGTGACCTTGGGGCTGTTTTTGATGACGGACCTTGAGCAGTATTGTGATAACAGGTCTCGGAATTGGACTCACTGGTGGACGGCGATATTAATTGTTGCATTTTGGAAGAGGACTCCGGCGGAGATCAGTCACTATCTGGAGTATTGTACGGGGCAGGTTTAGTATCTTGTGTTGATTAAGCCGACGAGGGTCACGGGTACTCAGACACCCCATCTAGACCACATATTTGTGATTGTAAAAACACTGATCGGATTGTGGACTTTTGTCATCAAATCCAGTTTTAACGGAATCATTTATTTTATTCTTGCAATCAGAGAAGAAGCACTGTATAAAGGAAAGTCTAGCAATAACTTTAACGGTCATTTAAAAAAATGATTACCAACAACATTAAATAATTTATTAATGGTTGAGAATTGGGATTCTGTCGAAAACTGTAATGATGCCTCAATATGTGCAAACAATGTAACCAAACTGTCCAATACAATTCAAGAGTAAGTTACTCAAACCTGTTTATCTCAAAAAATAAAAGTCAGGTTATAACCTTGGATTACCTCTGGAATTCCTACGGTCTATAAGGCGGCGTGACAAATTGAGTAGAAGACGTCTTGTAAAAGAACCATTTTAATTTGAATTATTACACCGTTTTTTAGAGTTATAGGAAGTGTTTGAGTAATATATTAAAGATCGAAGGAATTGTATTTTTAAAAATAAATAAACGAAAGTATAGGCAATTTCTAAAAGGTTATGGAGCCACTTGGTGAAATAACAGGTAAAAAAGTAAAAAAGAAAATATCTCGACGACATTCGCTTTACCAGAATAATGTAATAACATAGATGTTGAAGTGGCAAATTTTCTAAAGACTAATTTGTACGTGTAGGAGAGGAGTTGGCGAATACGGTGCCGGTAGGGCATTGTCGTGGTTGATGATGCTGCTCATGCTGATTCTGTGAGTTTTGATTGGTCCAGTGAACGGAGTAGTGAGCTGAAGGCTTGGGTCAATGGGAGTTGCGTGTGGTTCAGCACCGAGGGGTCGGATATTATACAGATAATGTTTAAAATTAATTTTAACAATTAAAAGTGGTCTTCAAGTGGTGAATAACAGTATTGAAAATGGCGTGTTTCGGATTCTTTTTAAAGTAGCAAGAGTCATCCATTATATAATGGGGGGGATAAAGGACAAATGTTTACAATTATCGACTATATCATTCGTTGAGCGTCGTGGCGGCAGGTACTAGAAAAATGTGTAAAAAAAACAATAGTTAAATATTTTATTTGACAATAAATATTATCAGTAACAATCAATTTGGGTTTAGAAGTGACTTAAATTATGATGACGCAATTTTTAATTTAGTAAATTCAAATGCACACCAATTTAGCAAGAAACATTCAAGAAGTTTATTAGTCTTTATTGACTTGGCAAAGGCCTTTGATTCCTTAGATAGAGATATATTGATTGGTAAATTACATTATCTTGGATTCAGAGGGAATGCAATAAATTGGTTTCAAAAGCTATTTGAAAGATAGGGAACAGTTAGTATATGTAAATAGTTCCAGGAGTGAGACTAAATCCTTGCGATATGGGGTTATACAGGGTAGTACTCTTGGGCCTCTATTATTCTCGATATATATAAATAATATATGTAAAATAAACTTAAACAAAGGTAAAATGTATTTATATGCAGACGATACGGCACTGTTGTTTGAGGGTAACAGCTGGGATGAGGCCTTCCAGCATGCTGCATGTGGGTTGCTCACTGTCAAGCGGTGGTTTGACCAGAACCGGCTGACCGTGAATGTGGGTAAGACTAAGTACATGGCAGTGTCCCTGCGAGCTGCTGGTGATCCTAGGGATTTCGAGCTTCGTCTTCACACATGTGGAGCCGGACGTCTTGTGGCATGTGCTTGTGGGGCTCTTGAGAGGGTGGAGTGCTATAAGTACTTAGGTGTAATATTTGATAATAGACTCAGTTGATCAGCGCATATACAGTTTTTGAATTCTAAACTACGTCGGTGTGTGTATATGTTTAAAGTTTTGTCTAGAATACTAAATTTGAAGTTATTAAGAACAGTCTACTTTGCTTATATACAGTCAGTGTTACAATATGGAATAATTGCGTGGGGAGGAGCATATTCTTCTTGTGTTCAACCTTTAGTTATAACACAGAAGGCAATTTTAAAAGCAGCTTTGAAAAAACCAAATACATTTCCGTCAGATGATCTCTTTGAAACATTTAATGTTTTAGATGTTAAACAATTGTTCATTAAAGTTTTGTATTTGTATAGTTTTAAACATGGCCACAGTTTTTATGAAACCGTTCATCACCCCTACGCCACCAGGCACCATGTAAATATAGGTATAAATACACCTCGTGTAACGAAATCAATCAATAGGACAAATGGAATGTACTTGGCTCATATTCTGTTTTATAATCTTCCACAGGAGATGAAAGCCATAGATTTTGATCGTAAAACATATTTTAAGAACAAAATTACAGTATGGTTACTGGGGCTGGGCAGGGCTACTTCCAATGACTTGCTACGGTCAGGGTACCTCACATGACGGTCGGCCGGTGAGCCTCACTGGTTTTGGTGATGTTAGGAGCAATCGAAATGATTGAGAGAGACATTGATTGACTAAGTAAGGTAAGCAAGTTTGTAGGATATGTGTAGAATGTTTATTGGTGAATAAGCGTGAGTGTGAGTGAGTAAGTATTTGGTGAGGTTGAACGTGAGTATGAGGGTGCAATGTAGTGTCATCTTTTGAGTGGTTTGAATGTGAGTGTGAATGTTGCAATGTAAGTGTCATTCGTTTGAGTGGTTTGAACGTGAGTGTGCAATGTAAGTTCATCTTTAGTGTTTGAACGTGAGTGTGTAATGTTAGTGTTTTCTTCTGATGTGATTGAATGTGAGCGTGCATTGTTAGTTTTGAGGGTCTGAGTGGTTTGAACGTGAGTGTGAATGGCAATAAGTGTTATCTTTCAAGTGTTGAACATGAGTGTAGTATGCAGTGATAGTGACATTTCTTCAACTCCTTAACTCTATTTTACTATTAGTTTATGTTAGTTTCCATTATTATACGTAATTTTACATGTTTTCACAATGTATGTTAGTTTCATAATGTTTTTAGTTCACATTATAATTTGTTTTAGAATTAAGTATTTAGTATTTATCAACAATTCATAAACTGATTGAACTCAGCCATCACCCACAGGCAGTAGCCCATGTGGTGGCTTTTCTCATATTGTTTGTAAATGTTATGTGTATTATTTTCTGAGATCAATAAAGTTTATTATTATTATTATTATTACTGTATCACTTAGTGAAAGACTGCAAAGGCGCACGTCAAGTTTTTAATATATTGTAATTTTATTTGTCGACCGAATGCTTTCAAACTTGACATAGGGATTGAAGACAATATGCCAATGGCAACAAAAAATTATAAAACAGTATAAAAGTAAACATTTCTAAAGACACATGCCAACAATCGTATAATGTGACGTTTTTACCAATTTTGGATAATTAAATGTTTTTTTCAAAGATTTTTATATCTACTATGTTTTTGAATGTAAGTGTTTTAATTTTTGTATGTGTACTTACAATTATATGTAGATTAGTCTCTATATTTTAATACTGTGGTTTAGTTTGTACAAATAGTAGTAATGTATGTTCAAACTTGAAAAAAGAAAAAAGAAAAAAAACTTTGAAACTTTTTGTAATATAATTTTTTTAATCTTGTAAATAACCCAAAATTATATTTTCTTTACTACTAACATATTATTACAAACAAAACAAGACCCCATTTGTTAATTTATAATAACAAATAAGAGAGCTATGAATGTTTTAACAAAAGATGTCAAAATGGCCTAAAGTGGCCTGGCATTCTTCGCACACCCTTTATGAAAATGGGTTGGCATTTTTCGTAAGTACCCCAAAAAACTGTCTGGCACTAAAAGGGTTAAAAACTTTTGCAATGCTCTGTTTTACTAAAATTATTATTGTTGTACAGTATGTTCATGTTAAATGTAATAATGTAAAATGTATGTTTTTAAAACTGTTCATGCTAAATTAAGTAGTAAGCTTTTTTTTTTTCTTTAAATGACTTATAGCTATTTAATATGGCATTTTCATTTCTTTATTTAGTTATTATACTTTATTATTGTTTTACTTAAGGTTAAGTGTAAGAAAGGGCCATTTGGCCCTAACTTCGCCTTTTTTGTAAATTAATTATATAATTAATTTTCAAAATAAAGAAATTTCTATTCTATTCTATTCTATTCTATTTCTATCCAAATGATGCTCTAAGTTATGTATAGCCATGTCTTAAAAGTTTGCTTCCTATTTTTGAAGCAATCAAGTAACTTCGTCCTTGGCATCATTTTCATTGTTTAAACTGCTGGGCATGCTGCGAGTGTGTCTGCTTCTAGTTTTAATTGGTTCATTTTTAACACCACATACACACCATGTGACAGCCCAGTTTTACTGTTAAAATATTTTGAATTGTGCTGGAAATGTCAGGGACCTGAAAAGCAAATTTACTAAAAGTGATCTCCAATCTTTAAGCAGTATGCTGTTGACTTTTAAAAATTGTAGGCCCATCACAGCACAAATTTCGCATCCGACAGTAATGACAATAGAGAATTCCATTTTGGATGACAGCTTAGCCTATTTTAAGTATTATGTGGTAGGAGTGGTTTGGATAGACTGTGGAGAGTTGCTGCGTTCACCAGTGTTGCCAGATTTTGCCCAACTCGTCCCATTGCTGATATACAACCTTGGGAACTTAAGTTTACAATCAACCTTCTTATTGGGTTGGTATATTTCATTTGTATCATAACGGGTCCTTTAGAAACAGTAAAACTTGCCTTTATTTATCTCAAAATAATATTTAAAATATCAAGTCAAAACGGTATTTGTTTCATGTAATGATTAAAATCGCTTATATAGTTTACATTCTCATCATTATGAGGAATATAACTATCATTAATTTTTTTTTTATTGAATTAATCCTGCAAATCTTTTGTTCGATATGATGCAGCGATGCGAATCAAAGGATTTCGATTTGATGCACAAATACAGAATTCATGGTTTTTATAAAGTTTAATTAGGTGCATAATAACAATAATACCTTTTGTTACAGGTGCCGTATCTTGCTAGTACAAAAAAAGATAATCCAAAACAACAATATAAAAATAAACTTTATATATAAGTAAGAAGATTAGTAAATAATAATATATGGTAGGTAGGCGTTAATGCAGTAGGCCTTAAGCACAATAAATTACAATTATTTTTAAATAGAATTTCAGGGCTTAATAAATTTGTTTAACACTAAGGATGCTTATGTAATTAAGTCAAAAGAGGGAAAAATATATGAAAAGCTAGTAATAAAGAAAGTTGATGGCTCTGCATTAATTAAATTCATTAAATTTAAATTCCAATACATGTACTTTACTGTTATTGTGGGAGAGTAACTGGTCAAAATTATACAAATTTAATTGGTACAGTAGAACCTCACTAACTCGACACCCGGTAACTTGACAGTCTGTGTAACTCGACAGTCATTGGAAGACGGTAAACTCGACTTCAAATCATAATAGCCTAGTGCACACAACGAGGGAGGCGAGGCAGGAAGTGGGTCAGTGCGCGCCGCAGACGGGAATTCGTAGATTTGGGAATTCCAAGTCGGGGTAACGACCTTTCCTCTGACTGACCGGTTAGGGGCGGGGGTTGGGGGATGGTCGCTATTGTTTACCGATCCGCTACGGTCGCGCTGGCGAACCTTTTACCTACCTGTCTCTTCTACCTGATTAGTTTAGCGCTGACTGTTGACAGTTTGAGTTGTGTTACGTGTGCTCGAGTAGAACGGTTTTTTCACTCTTTAATTCAGTTATTGTTATTGTTGTTTTATTCAGTTATTGTTTTACACTTTTGGCGTGTGTGTCAAAGAAGGTGTCGGGGAAAAAGAGGAAGG
>JAQJVL010005551.1:0-34622 GCA_035578905.1 Stictocephala bisonia | reverse complement strand
CGAAAAACAGAGTAACAGGTGCCAGATATGACGCTTTTGTTGTATCTACAAATTTACGTGATCGGTTCCGAACCACTTTTGAAGTTTGCAATAAGCTTAGGACAGTTTGTGAGTGAATATTTCCATTTGAATGTTTAGAAGAAGACTAAAATAAACTAATCCTACAGCATATAGGCCAGCTAAAATCCCTTGCCCTCTCTAGAGATCTAGCGAATATCTCTTTTGTAGTTTGCTTAAGATCATGTAAACTGAACAGCACGCCGATGGAGCTCAGTGTTGTGGAGTGACGAGCCTCGGTTCTCCTAGAAGTTACCAGACGGTCCTAACGGGCGTGCAAATGGCCTGGAGAAAGGTATGCTCAACGAGCTATATCACCGAGGGACGGTTTTTATGATGTGTTCGTAACGGTTTGGGGTTTGATTTCTAGAAATGGCCGCAGTGAGCGTATTCTTTACAGCAGAGGAACATTGAATTCTGAAGAAATGTGGAAGACGTTTTGTCAGGTTAATTAAGAACGGGTTGTCATTTTTTATGGACTTGTGGTTCCACGTTCTTATCCATGCAAGGTTAATGATGGTATACATAACACTAGGGTTGTACAAGATTACTTAAATAAAGTCGGAATCATTGTTATAAAACAGTCTTAACGTAGCCCGGACTTTAACCAACTGGAACAAATCTGAGAACTCCTCCGTTTTTTCCTAATACCACAGGCAAAGATTAACTAAGTGAAAGAGTTTTTGTTGTAATTGTTCAACATAAAATCAATGAAACTTAGCTTTTCTCTGGCTCATATCTTTTATCTTGATCCAATCCCAACTATAAGTATGGGTATAATGGAAGTGTTCTTTGTCAAATAATTATCCTCGTCATATTGTTGAATCCTATTAAGACCATAACAAAAAATCTCTAGATATACTTGACCTATAATAAATTTATGCAAACAAACAACTGGGCTAAATTGAAGACTTTTACAACCTTAGTTCTATAACGTTACTTGTTTACGACGACCACTTAGTTTTACGACAGGTGTTGGGAAACATTATGACTCATAAAATAACAACAATATATGGCTCCTCTTTTGTGCAAATCCAGTAAATAAAGTATAGTTAATTCCAATTTAATATTTACCCTAAATATTTTTCCACTATTATTAGACAGGATTGAAGTATTAATGTGTGTTACCAATAAAAATATATATATATATTGTTTTAATTTTTATTCGTTTATTTTGACTAGTTCATGATGTATTAAGCATTTAATCAATTTGTGAAACGTAAGTATTTTCAAATGTCATATTTATTAGAGACTACTCTTTTAAGTCATAAAAGTTCTTCTTCTGTTGTAGTCACAAGTCATTTTGGAATGTTGTATTGTACATGAAAATATTAAAAGGTTATTTTATAATTCATATGAATGTATACTATTATTTTTATATGAAGATTCTGACTTATAGTGGGCTCATAAAATTATGAGATAATATTTCGTAACTACCTCCTAAATATTTACTGTGAAAAAATAAATGTTGAAGTACCTGTTGTCACTCGTTATATCGTATGCAAATATTACGGATTCTATAGTTTGGTTTTGATACGTGTTGATAATGTGGGAATTGTTTTGTAGGCTAGGTAAGATACCATTTTTACAGAAAGGAGCTCAATTTAAAATACATAGTGGTTTTTTAATGCCCATGGCTTTTGATAATTTACTAAAAACTTTTTGTATAAATGTCGCACGATACAATATTTGTTAGATACTCTTGACAAAATGTTATTAATTAGGGTGGTTTTAAGGATTAATGATAGGATCTGGTAACCGTATGTTATATTGGTATTTAGTGTTTATTTTCAAATAGTTTTGTAGCTGCTCAATATTTGCTTGGTTTGTTTAATTTGTTTTATTAAATATTGAATTAGGAATTCTTGAACAATTCTTGATGATACTTGACTGCACGTAGAGGAAAATGAACATGATGTATCAGCTAGTAGAACAGCATTTGCAGTAAATGTTGAAACGTCTGTCTTTAAACCGTTATAAATATACCTTCTTGCCATCATGTGTGGTGTTTTAAATAAGGAATTACTATTGTGTACGTAATAATCAAAACAGCAAGTGTTAATTCATTACTATGTGTACATTTAATAGTTAGTTTTTAATTAGCATAATACCTGTTGGTACATATACAGTACAAGTAAACGTCGCACAACACAAATATATTACAATATAAGCACAAAATGCACAAATATATCACAAGTACAAAATGCACAAATGAAGAGCCAATTATGGTGATCAATTTCGATGAACCACGCTCACCTTCCTTACACCAGAGGGATTATTTGGCATTTTGTGTTTATATTGTAATAAATTTGTGTTGTGTGACGTTTAATTGTACTGTATTTAATAGTTGCAAATCAAATTGGTATAGAAAAGCTAACTTTAACTGTTACTTTTTCTATAGCCAAAACTATAGCCGTTTTTCTATAATACGGAATACCACCGTACGTGTATGGGTGGGTGGATTGGTACAGACTTTACGGTGATTAGGTGGATGTATGTAGCTATATTGGCTGATTAGGTGCCATAATAATTGTCTAGTTTTGCTTTCTTTTTAATACATCTAATTTGTAAATGATTTATCTTCTTTTTGAACTAATATATTGGTAAAAATCACACTTAACTGATAGTTGGTTTTATAAAACAGAAACACTGCCCCTATGAATGTTTTGGCAGTGCAAAATAGAGAGTTTTGTTTGGCCCAATGGCTGACTGATAAAGAATTAGATTTACAAACTAGCAAGACTCAACTCCAATAATGTTAAGCACTAAAGAAATATCATGGAAAATCCTACCATAATCTTCTTTAGTCTATTGCTTTCACTAATTGTATAGTTAGTAAAATATGTAGGTGATTCAGAACATACATTATTCTGAAATACTTTTGTTGCTAACTACTTAAACACAAGGTACGTAGTCTGAACTTAATACAGATTTAATAACTTAATCAACGCAAACATTAACTATCTTCAAATTAGGGAAATATAATAATACCAATAATAATATGTTTCATTACCACATTAATAAACATATTTATATTTATCAGAGAAAAATCATAAAGAGAAGTTTGTTTATAAATCAACCACATGTAAACATATGTTTCAGAACAAAGTAACAAAATATAAAATAATGGGAATTCTCAGACCTCAGAAATGCAAAAACCATTCCTATAACGAACATAAATAATACGGGACACTAAAGTGAAAAATAGTTACACGCAGCATGTGTTCTCAATAAAGTGTGCACACATATGTGCCACGACCACCCATCAACCACACAAAACAACATTGGTTTGTAGCCAAAACGAATGTTTTATGTCGTAAATTCAAGCACTTGAATTGTGACTGGACAAATTTATAGTAGGAATAATGTTTAAAACCAGGGCTCAAAGTGTGATGAATTTGGGAATGGTTATCCATTTTCAGATCACTTATCTAACCAAGTTGATAAGGGTGTTTTAGTTTCATTACATATTAATTTATTTGAAGAGTCAAAATTGATTGTTTTTGATGATTCATTTAAATCCATAACTCTCCTCATATATATTAAATAAATCTTTATTTTACCAGTCTTTAACGTTTCATAATTTGAAAGTTTCTTCAACTCAAAAGTTGTGTTTTCAAAATTATTATTCTAAACTAAATAACTTCATATATATATGTGTATTTCTAAAATTATATATATTTAGAGATGACAGGAACCTAAACTATTGATAATATAAGAGCGTATTAAGTGAGTAGTTATAGCTCACATCAATTCAAATTTTGTCTTTATTATTTATACACCAATTTGTATACATGTAGTTTTATTTATTTATTTATCTTGCTTATGGCTATTTTAGGAAGCATCTGAAGTCATACACACTCACTATACGGTATACTTGTTGTACAATTGTCATGTTATGTATTCATTTATTTTGTTGACTTAATATGGTGGCAGTTTTATTTTTGCACTAACTATACGCATCAGAGTTATTTATAATATTCATATTATTATTGATAATGAAAAAATAAATATAATTTTAAAAATTTTTTCTTAAACATAATGTTGGACAACCAATGGAATTCAGATATTAATGATTATCATTTCACGTTGGTTTATTGTTTGCGTAATACAGTGACTGGCGATGTGTTCATAGCGCGTGACACATATTACCATGACAAGGATACTGATCAATATGAATAGTTCGTGTATCAAAATAACTATCATTAACCCCAAAATTTTCAGGTGGTACATTTTTAGAACAATAGAAAGTAGGTTGTTATTATTTATCCAGTTGCTCTCGACTATTGAGAACTACCAAACTATCGAGGCCAACGAAGATCATACCTTAATTTATAGTAAAAGCATCATTTCTGATACGGAACCGGGTGATAACATTTTAACTGCCTTTCTACTCGAAGGAAAGTAGAAATAGCAATTACTTAGCAATCGATTCTTACATTAAGACTCCACCGTGTGAAATCACCACGATGCATGAAACCATGGATGCATGTACCAAATGAAACCAACTGGAATCACATACCTATATTTATGATACGAACATAACAAATAATACAACATAAATACGGAGATTTTTGGGTAATAATTTACGAACATCTTATGTATTAACGATAAGAGTGTTACATGTTGATATAAACGAAGAAAAATCAAATAGTGTAAATTAAAAACATTATAACTATAATGAAGTAAAAATATTTACTACATGACACATAAAATGCATTGCAGTTACCTAAAAATATTTAAGAATAAAGAGATTCATCTTGACTCTTATTTTATAATAACAAACAAAATTTAACATTATACAACATGTTAAGCTGAAACATAACTGGTCATAAAAAATAAAAATAAATTGGTAAGATAATCTAATATTCCCGATAACTCTAGAGAAGTAAAATACTTTTGCTTTTCACCTATATATATAGTGATTGAAACTATTTCAAAAATCATTTTATTACCTAGCAATCAAGTGTTATTTTGTTACCAGCGTTTGTGTTAAACTATTAAACCATTAGTATTTACCATTTTTAGATAACTAACTTAATAAAATGAAAAAAAAAAGAAAAACTACATACTGAACGTAACATGATAATTCTCAATAAAAGCATATTAATATTATAATCTAATTAAATATGGAATTATAGATCTATATCGCATTTTATGTGTTATATAAATATAACAATACTATTTCTTTAATCCACTAAAGTGTAACTATAAAATTCTTTAATTAGTATAGCTAATTTTCAGCATATTGTGAGTATTTTTATTTTAAAGTAACTGTAAAAAGCAATATAATACTACGAAAACTGTCCTAATACGTGGAATATAACAGTTAGGCTATTAAGTTTTGAATATTTCATAATGGTAAATCTATAGTGATTTTAAATAATAAATTTATTGTTTAATCAGGGTTTGTAAAATGAGTTTTTTCTCCGATTCAGGCCAGTAACTGTAACGCGTGTACTTAACCTAAATTTGGGATTTTGATAATTTCATATTAATTTTTTTCTAGAACTCTATAAGGTTTATCTAAATGCCCATACGTATATAAATGTACGGTGGTATTAATATATAGGTATAGTAAATATAGTATTGTAAGTATAGTAAATATAGTAAAATTCAAGTGAGAGAATCAAAGTAAACTAAGCACATTGAACGTTAAGGGACGATCAAACAGATATTAGGGTTGTGATATCATTGTAAGCCACCCCTTGTGGTCTCTGTGGGACGGCCTTTGTATGAGAGTGTCAATACAGTAGAGTTATCAGGAAGTTATGGCTGGGTAGAGTTTGGTTTATTATCATTTTATTTTACTTGCCAGGTTTTTATTTACTTTTCGACATTTTGGATGCATACAATTCTGGTATCTTTAAAAACATTTAAAAACTAAAGCAATATATTACCATATGATCTCTTATCAACATTCATAAAGTTGATAACCCACGATCAGCTGTAGCATTTATCCATGTTAAACATTTGTATATTAAATATAGTTCATAATATAACAGAAATGAACTAAATAAATTATTCAGTTGAATAATGACTACTTCATTCAGTTGAAGTAGTCCAACCAAGTAAAGGGTAGTTTATTGTGTGATTGTATAACAGTTCGTTTATTGTGTGATTAAAAACTGTTACAGTATGGTACATCTCTTATCGACAAATTCCTTGCCAATTCTAGAGTAAAAGATATATCACCCTTGGTATTTTATTGTGTTTAACATTATTTCATATCAGTATGTTTTATCAATTTATTGTAATTTTTATAGATGTGGGCTTTTTTAATGCTTTTATAATTTTTATAATTAAAGGAAAAAAATGTATGTCCAAAATTATTTCATATATTCTGTCATATTTGATTTCATACCTCATAATACAAATTTTATATTTAAAAAAACCCGACACCAGATAGTGCGTAGGAGGCTCGACTACGACAGAATTATTTACTGTATAAAACTTTTAAAATATTTACACAACATGTCCTGGATTTAACATATACTGCACGTTGAACATTGTAACAATGTAATTACATTACTTCATAATCAATATATATGACAAAACTTATGTATTTTATGTGCAGTACTATAATTAGAATCAAAACACCCACAAAAAAAGGTTTATAGTGCTTAACGCTTCTGTAATATAACCAAATGGTATATTGTTAACAGGGAAAGCATATTATAATCATTGTTAACATTGTACAACCACAACAATATGTGATTGTTTGTTGACCAAATTACTTTTGCTAATGAATATTTGTATGTTTAATAAATTATAACGCATTTAAACTCTATGATTATTACTGAACATTTGTATCTTGTCCCTTATATAATAGTAATCTAATAACAGTCGATACTTTGCGCGGTCCCTTATGTAACAATAAGTCATACGCTCCCCTGGGCAGTGTCCACAGTGAAAGGGATGTTATCTGCATTGTATGGGGGTGGAAATACTGATTACGAGAGTTGATGACATTGCGGTTCGTTATAGACACATACTTCATAATCTATAACTATCTATCTGTGATGAATAATAATGAGGAGCTGGCTTATTCCTTTATATGTAGCCTTTATATTATTCCTTTATTCATTAGTATATAAACAAACGAAATAAAAACTTTTTTACCGATTTGTAATATTCTCCACATATTGTTTTATTTCTATTACGTAAAAAAGTCAATATATTGGCCGCTTAGTAAGTATATGTTATGATATAATATTTAATTTTTGTAAAGGTAATTGCATCATTTTATTTGTTTAGAAATCAACATTATAACTAAGTAATTTGTATTGATATTCATTAAAAATTCTTGTTTCAACCAATTTGAATATAATTATAAAATGAAATTACAATTAAAATGTTAATAAATTAAACAATTCATTAAAATATTAAATGAAAATATTTTTAGACTATCTAAAGACGCCATTATCTCAGAAGAATATCTTTGTCGTAATTTAACATCGAATAAACATTAAGGGTATTATTTTCCAAACAGCTGTTTTTTCAACTGGCAGAACATTGTTGATTTTCAAAGTATGTGACTACTTAGTTGCAATATCCATAAAATACACTTTTACAACGGCTTTAACATTGCAATTACAAGAGACGATTAGGCTTGTATAAATTAGTACTCAATAGAACAACAAGAACTTAAAAAAAAGAAATAATCTCAAATTTATATATTTGTGTCACGATAAGCTAACCTAAGTAAGTTATTATCATTATGAATTTACAAAAAAACAATAACAGCCTGTGGTACATAATTGTAAATGTGAAATATAATCTTTAAAATTATTTAAAATACGTTTTATGATATCATAACTGATGTACCTATATCAGCTAAGTTGTGTTTAGTTCTCAAAGCAACAAATTACATGAACTCTACTTCAAAACATGTTCTTCCAAAATTCCTCGGTGTTGGCTAATTACAAACACCCCTGCGGTAGTCGAACCCACAAAAGACCGGTGGACAATGGTTTTTACCGCATAATCACATCCACTCCAATTAAGGGATGTTCTTTAAATACGATTAGTTTTAAAGGATAGGGAATGTTCAACTGAAGGGGGCTTGTCAAAGTAAAATGTGTAATTACATTGAGCTGAAATAAACCTGTTATATAGTGGTGTGGTACTTTGATCAGAGAAAGGCAGCGGTCCTTTGAGGTTTCATATACGTTATTACTTCTTCATGTAGGCTATTACACACATACTAATTGTAAGCTGCGATGGTTCGTTAACATTTACTTGAAATGAATGGATAAAACATTAATTACTTGGTTGAAAAAGATGTTAAGGTTAATTGTACTATATTGTTAATAAAGAATTTGAAAGGTAAGATGTATTAACCAATTGTAGTATAGTAAAAACTAAATAACACAGTCATATTGGATAGATAGGCATTTACCAATTATATTCCTAAATAAATTGTTGCATTTAAAACAAAGTAGAGTTGAACAACTTTTCATTTTGAAATTTTGTTATACAAAATTATAGTATTGATACTATCAAGCGAATTACATTATATATCCTCTTACTAGCAGTTGCCTTATATGTAAATAACCAATAATCATATAAGGCACTACTGACTTATTTGGATTAATATATTTTTTGTAGAATTTTTTATTATGATTATATCGATATGAAAATAATTGTATTATTTAAAATAAATTACCTCTGTCAAAAGTTCAAATTTGTTGTGATGTGTATGACGATTGTTTCAACATAATTATTCCATTTTTAGATAAAATGCCATAAAGGTTTTCAGTGCCATAAATTTGAAAACCTTTATGGCATTGTATCTGAAGATGGCATAATTATGTTGAAACGATCGTTATACACATCACAAAAAATTTAAACTGTTGACAGAGGTTATTTATTTTATATAATCTTAAAACAGTTCAGGGGCTAAATAAACAGTTTTTGAATAATGTTATATCACATTTATATTTCTAACATTGTATAATTGTGATATTATAAATATAATTTATTCTCTTTCCTTCCCACATCTTTTTTGTTTTACTATATTTTCTCTTGTATTTTTGTATAAAACAAATTATTCTAAAATGTATAAATTTACACATCCTATTGTTCAAATATTTTATCATTTTAAGTAAATAAGTTGTAGTCTCTACTTTTAGAATTAATATTCTCAAACTTTAAAACGTACTTATGTTTTTAAAATAACTGGTAAATATACACTATTACTATACACGATTATTATAAAACAAATAAACTATTAAAATTAACAGCGCATGTGGTAGGTTAGTTCTTACAAAAAGGACGAGGATTTTTAATGTCTGATCATTTATTCTTTTGTCAGGCCTTTTATGACTGATGTATTTATTTAAATACTTAAAAAGTAAAATAATTACGCGCATGTTTTTTATAATGATAATTTATTTGTAATTAAGTTTCATTTGTACTGAAAATCGTTCTTAAATTATTGAATATTCTCATTGATTGAGGCCCAAAGAGTTACTAGTTAAAGTTCTGTACAAAGTAAATCCACATAATAAATGACAGGAATGTAAGGGGCTGCGTGGCAGACCACATAATAAATGACAGGAATGTAAGGGGCTGCGTGGCAGACCACATAATAAATTACAGGAATGTAAGGGGCTACGTGGCAGACCACATAATAAATGACAGGAATGTAAGGGGCTGCGTGGCAGACCACATAATAAATGACAGGAATGTAAGGGGCTGCGTGGCAGACCACATAATAAATGACAGGAATGTAAGGGGCTGCGTAGCAGACCACATAATAAATGACAGGAATGTAAGGGGCTGCGTGGCAGACCACATAATAAATGACAGGAATGTAAGGGGTTGCGTGACAGACCACATAATAAATGACAGGAATGTAAGGGGCTGCGTGGCAGACCACATAATAAATGACACGAATGTAAGGGGCTGCGTAGCAGACCACATAATAAATGACAGGAATGTAAGGGGCTGCGTGGCAGACCACACAATAAAGCCTACCTACATTATTGGAACTGCTGCTTTGTTTTACAGTTTATGGTATAAAAGAGAGATTTATGGTTAAATAGGTTTGTTTAGGTTAAATAATGTTTTTTATGGCTTCACAAAGTTTTATCTTATAAATAATTTATTTTATTGGGTACACAAAATAATTTTTTATACCTTTTTATAGTTTAGGGAACTTTTTTGGCACGTTTATCTAAAATTTAGTATTTCCTTTGTCTTCAAAACATATAATATTTTGTTAGGATTTTAAAATTGACGTTTAATTTATATATGTTCAATATAATTACAATCATGATAAATTTGATTTTTTCTTGTTAAATTTACATTTTATTTTTCATTAAATTACAATCTACCAAGATAATTTACAACAATTTTTAAGCACAAATTTGAAACGGTATGGATATTATTGTATTCATATAATTTGTGTATACTTATTTTTTATATATTTCTGGTTATATTAAAATATGTGACATACATTAGCTTTGTTTTTCTATCAACACGTAACAATTTGGCTAAGAAAGTAAGATGAACATAAAATGACCCATCACACGTTATTAATTTTATGTTTAGCCTTAAATATACATGATATATTCTTACTGGACGCTTTTTTGTCAATATTTACATACACGAAGATTACAATAGTTCCACTTTTGCTTAATTTAGTCTAGAAGTCAGCAATACTCCTATTGTGTGTATACATAATACCTACTAAGATCAACCTCTTCAAACATAAAAATGTGTATAAATAAACAAATTATTAATACCATGTACATTCTTTTCGTACATATCTCCATTTCTACGGTTATTATATTTTTACAAACATTCTTATTAAAAACAGTGGAAGACATAAACTGGTTAGGTTTGTTCCTGTAACACTTACATTTGAATTTAATTAAGTTGTTAGAATGTGGGCACTGTATTTGTGTACTCACTGAATCTGTGAAATTTAAGATATTTTCACTTTCCCCTTGTTTAATCTCATTTGTATGTTATTACTGTTTTCAAGATAACCAATAATAAATATCATAATACTTTTTGGATGAACAAGTAAATAATAAATATTATAATACTTTTTGGATGAACAAGTAATAATGTAAGCAATTAAAAATCTATTAGATGAATACAAATCATGGACATAGTCTGTGTATGTTAAAAAATGTATGTCTCTAGTTATTCTTAAAAATAATACCATATTCTGACAAGTGTACGACCGTACAGTTTCTTAAATGAAACTTCTAGTCAAAATCCAAGAAAAAATGTTATCTCATTGTCCTTCGTTATAGGTTTCTAAAAAACATTATTTCATAAAATTACTGTAATAAGACTGCAAGACGTCTTAATAATTTTATTACAGAGAATTGTCACACTTATTGTGCATAATCAAAAAGTTAATAAAATTCTAACTGTACCTAACATATTAAATAAACTGATTACAGCAAAGATACTTACATTAACATAAGTTTATCTCTCAGCTGAACATGCTTCTAGTTTAATGTTTCCTGTGACATAGTATGCTTCCTTAACATTTGTCTCTTAACATGTATGTGACGGGAAAAGATAAATTACTAGCTCCTGAGACGATAACCACATAAGTGGATGAGTTTCTCTTCAAAACATCTTATATATTATATATGCATTGTTAAAAACGTTCGTAAAGTGAACGTAAATATTGCAACACTTTCTCAGAAAGAAATGCTGCACTGTCTAAGAAAATGAATATCAGTTCTCGTAGCATGAAAACAATTTTAAATTCGTATTACTTTACTTAATTTATTGTTTATCGTAATAGACGATAATTCAACATTTAAGATATGCTTATACTTTCAATAATGTTCAAATAATTCCATATTTAACAATTTAAATACTATAAAGTTCTCCATTCATGACATAAAAAATGAATGGAGTTTATATTTTTATCTGTTTATGATTAATTTAAAACGTTTTTATTTTTATAATTTATGAACATTTTACACAATAAAGTATTACCGGCCAAATTGACATGACAGTCTAACTTTTAAATCAAACACATTTTATATTCTAAAACATAACTTCTTTCTGACAACCTCAATTTGTTGTGACAATGTAGGAAGTTTGTTGCTAAAGGTTTTAAAAGTCTCTATTATAAAATGTATACAGCTTTAATTTATTTTAACATAACAAGCAAAATATCCTTTGTAGGTAAGTTAAGGTGTTTTATTTTTTAATGAATAACATAGTACTATATACATTACAATTTATTTTACAAATTTAAATTTAAGCGTTCTCTAGCTTTTAAATATACTTGTACAAAATGAAAATTTCATTATGTACTAGATAGATACCATCGGATCAGAACACAAGCCATTCATTAGTTGTTACGCATAGGTTTTTCATAGATAATAACTAACGAGTAACAAAGTGATAAGTGTGCACTTATAACAAACAAACCCAAAGAAAGGCTTTTTTAAGTGAATATATCTAAAATAAAAAATTCCTTTAATTTTTATTTGATACTGCTTCTTATTTACTTCTATAATTATAATTTAATCCTAAAATATTAAAATTTTAAACGACAATATATAAGATGTTTATGCCACAATATGAATATATATTGTGAATATAATCAAAACGTTAAAGATTTTACATTTGAGCTGAATCCTTTTTACAGATTGGCTTCTGGCTTCCCCCAATCTATAAAGTAGAACGAGTGGTTCCATTTTACTCCCAAAGGGCCTTTTACTGTCTACCATTTCTATTTATGACGCTGAAAATCAAGCAGTGCAGTGAATAAGAAAGTGAGGTGGGAGGCATGACGAAAACATATTTCGAGCCACAAAAAGACTGAAGCGAGTACTATTTGTTTTATTTTTACAAGAAGTAAAATACACATATTCAGCATTGTTATGGGTGCAGTTATACTTCTGGAGTGTTAAAATGTAATTCTTTAGTAATTATTAAGTAAACGTTATTGACAAAGTAACCCTGTACACGATACGTCTTCTTAAGTGTTGCGCTTAAAACACACTTTCGAAATAAGCTAAAATAAACCTATCACGCTAAATTTAGCATTTTTGTAGAAGAACTTATATTTCTTCAAAGACTGAAACAAAATAACAGTTACTAATAAGATTTTTATAAAACTTATACCTTAAATACATGTATTATATGTATAAATAGTTTTTGTGTTTAAAGTTTGACATTGATAGTCAATATAATAAGAAAGACTAGTATCGTTGTAAATTTTCTATCATTTTGTGAAGAACCCCTATGAGACTTGTTATCTTTGTACGATCCAAGCCTTTTCAAATATGATTTTTCTTTTCAGTCCAGGACTTAAAAATAATTGTCTAAGGTATTATTGATTAAATATATATTTCATTCTTATAAAAGGCTTGGGTTGTAACAAGACAAAACGCCATTTATGGTTTCTTAACGAAGTCATAGAAAATGACTAACAGTCCTTGGATACTCTATCATATAAAAATTAAGCATATAAACAGTTTTAAATAAGAAATAAATGTTATTAAAGTGATTGACTTTAAAAGCGTAAACAACTAAGGAAACATTTCCCATAAACATATGTTCTAAAACACTTAGTTTTCCGTCTGTCTGAAAATGTTTTTTTACATAGACGCAACATATTTATTCCCTATACAGTCTTGTAATTAGGAATGGACAAAACTTACAGCCTAAAATTAACATTGACTAATTAATTACAACAGCTACCTAGATCTAATATAGTGGTACTTGTCAAATTTTTCTAATTGAAAACTTACGGCAGTACTTGCTTATTGGATAAATTTGCCACAACATTAGCATCTACTGTGTTACAAAAATTACAACTTATCAGTTATTTTTAATCCGACGTTAGAAATCTTCGTATCACCTTTTAGGGAATCAAATCGTAAAATCTTTGTGTTCATTGTATTTATTTATTTTTATTTCTACTTTAAAAATATCACGCTTTGGAAACTGAAAATAGGCACCATTACAATGTTGCATAGTAGGAACTTTATAGTTTATAATTAATTAGTTATTATTAATTCTCAAACATGTATGGTATTTGAAGATAACAACTTGAAGGGTTATCAAGATATGATAAATTATGTAAAAAACATTTTCAAACAAACAGACGGAAACGCAAGCGTTTTAGGACATATGTTTAAAGTAACATTTTTGTTAGTTTCCATATAAGTAATCATATCCCGAAGTCCTGAAGGATTTTTTATGGAAACCCTGTATATGTTAAGGTCGGCACTGGTGGCTCAGTGCTGTAACCCAGCTACTTGGGGACAAAGTGTTTGGGAGATTGTAGGCGATATGTTGGAAGCTCGGTCCTCTTAATAGCGACATGTCGTCCGCCCAATGGTTGCCATCGGCGTGGACACTACTAGAGAAGTCTGGGGTGTCCATGTTGGGTGGTGATCATTGTACGGATGTTGTGTGGGGGAGATAACTGAGTATCAGGCTTGTCAATTAGCTGAAAATCAGACCAGCACTACGTGGTTCGGATTCCACGTAAAGCTGTAGGCCTTTAGTTGCCCTGGCTGTTGGGCTCTTAATAAATTGCCCTTTCTTAGGAACAGTTTAACTCAGTTAGTAACCAGACTACACTCATTCACACTCATCCTGCACTCATATAATCATTCATATTCGCCTTAAAATACCAACAACGTTGTGTCGGTGTCTCATATTTAAGAATGTAAGAACTGAATATTTTGCTATTCCTCAATAATTTAATATTGCACTATTTATTATTACAGTATAACGTTAACAAAAGTTTAATGTGAAGGTCCAGATTAAATATTCTATTCATGGTTAGTACATAGGAATTTTAATTGACAATATATCATTCATTAATATATATTTAATGTGTTCATAATAAATAGTCTTTAGAATAAATTTGTTTAATTTTAAGATGTGTTTAAAATATTCCTTCTTCAGGATAACAAATAATAACATTCATAACATTTTAAAAATTAATTATTATAAATTCAAGTAATTTAGTGTAGGATAAATACATTTCAGATTGCCTAAAGAAAAATTGGCTGCAACATACACACTTCTATGATTCCTTAAAATTTCATGAACCATTTAATAACTGTTACATTATTTTATTTACGGATAAATTATGGCATGTGTTCAGTTAAATTTAAAAATGTAAATGGTAGTTTAACTTGTAATATAAATTTAACTACATACAACTAACATTATCAAGAAAAATTACTAAATTAAATTTTTCTTTAAAAAAAATTAAATTAATCGAAAAATATTTAAACTACTTGTAAGTACATTTTTAATGTATTATTTAATACAGTTTTCGTGGTTTGACAGGATCATGCGTCATGTTGGTTTTCATTCCTTACCGGAAAGTTTGTCTAAGCTCTACACTCCAATCAAGCTTCCCATGTTTGTATTAATTACACTTTCATTCTAAGATTAGTGAAAGTATATTTTGACAGTAGATTGAGCAATGTGATGAGGAAAGTTTAACTGGTTCAGTGAGTGCAAAGTGATGTCGAAGGAACAAAGCTCCTGTGATGAGGTTTGTTCCTAGATATACTTTTTGCAATTGACGGATTTTAAATTCATTGCTAAATTAATTACGAACGACAGTTAAAGTTGATGTTGAGATGAATTAATAGATGAAAAGAAAATTTAGTTTTTATTTATAGCTTATTAAACTTGTAAGGGTGTTTGTTACTCGTAGTGAGTATAATAAGTATAAAGAACTGCATTTCACACTCTAAATAATCTAATAACAAGGCATGAAAAGGCCTTCACATGATGCGCGGTGTTTATATGTGGAAACGTATGCCCACCACATCAGCTCCGACACCATTAGTTCCAGCTCTCGCAACCAGGATTCGCTATTGAAGTCATAGTTTTCTAATGCTTTTAATGGGGTGCACTTTGCAAACATCTATTTTCTAACCATACAAATTGTAATAAATGATGATCTGATAAAATTGATCCTTTACTATCGTTTTCTCCCCATTACCTGATATATTATGACTGATAAATTTAAAGAATCAGATATTAGTTTTACAATTTAAATATATATATGAAAGGGATTGTTACTTTGGTTTTAATGTACTTTAATTATAATTAAACACATTTGAATATATTTTGATAATAACCAAACTCTTTAAAATATTTGTATAAATGCTCATTAAAATTACACTATCTTAAAACTTATGCTTAAGTGGCCGGTGTCATAACTAGAATCAATATTTTCCTATGACAACCACGTCAAGGTGCTATGTACAATATTTACAAAGTAACCAGACGTTTCACCTATACTGTGATGTAGCATCCTCAGTGGTATTTTTAAGACTGAATGGGAGAATGACCTTCCAGCTTTTATGACAGGTAGTGGGGTGGGGACTGGTTGGCAGGTACACTGGAGGGGTGGAGTTAAGAC
Organism: Stictocephala bisonia; assembly: GCA_035578905.1. Taxonomy (NCBI): domain Eukaryota; kingdom Metazoa; phylum Arthropoda; class Insecta; order Hemiptera; family Membracidae; genus Stictocephala; species Stictocephala bisonia. The sequence continues at coordinate 18,175 of JAQJVL010005551.1, read as the reverse complement.
CCACGTTACCTACAACCGAAGAAAATCAACATGGCTGACTCTGGCATTTTATTTTAATTTACTTAAAATGGGTTCTTATGTTTTCGGAAGCCGTATACTTTCATCCTTATTAAAATTATTTCTTCTTTTTTATATTTCTATAGCTTCCATTACTATTCTCGGGTAGTAATGTGGGATGTTGGCGAGGACTTTAGTTTGGTCAAGTAAAATTCCATGATTAGTTTTTGCGCTATATTCCGCAACTGCCTACTTTTCCGTATCTTCATTCTTAGTGTGCCTTACATGTTCTTTAATCCCCGTAGAAATTAACCTCTTGGTTTCTCCTATGTAGACTGACCCGCAACTACACGGTATTTCATATATTCCAGGCATAGCTAAAGGAATTTTATCTTTTACAGGTCTCAGAAAATGCTTCAATTTGATTGGTGGTTTGTAAATGGTTGTTATGTTTCCTTTATTTAATATCTGCCAATATTTTCCTTTGCTACCTTGTACCGGGTCTTGGACCGGTACAGGTTTTTTTTTTCCGTTGTCTGCCAGGCTGCCTGAGATTCGCTTTTGCCCGGCGATTTGCGTACTTTGGTAGCCGTTGGCCCAGTTCCGTTTCGTTCCGTGTTCCAGCAGCTTCTGTCCGGTTGGCCTGTCTGGTCAGTTGTCTTGTGCTGCCTGCAGAATTACGTTATGACCAGCTAGACACACTAAAACGTAAGTGTTCATTTTGTAAGTTTCAATATTTAATCACCCTTTTGGTGAAAATACTTTTGTTTCATTGAAAATATTAATCGGGCTTAGTTGTGTTTTCAGGGTTTTGTTAAATTTGTGTTCTTTGTCTAGATGTTTCTCAGACTAGGTTAAAGCCATGTGCTTCCATGTTAATTTTTACCGTTAATTACCGTTAGTGCCTTTTATATCTGCCTTTATTTTCCATTGTAATTCTGTATAATGTTCATTGAGCCTTTCTACAGTTGTAGTTACCGATTTACCATATTTTTTGTTCTTTGACAATAACCTAGCCTATCTTTAGCTTTTCATGTTATAACCTATTGCTCATGTTTCCATAGCCTGGTTTTCAGTTTGTCATTTTTAGTTCATATACGCAATTTATTCTTTGGTAATTTGTTAACTTGTAATTGGTTAAATTGTAAGTTGTTAAATATTCCATAGCCTAAAGTTAAGCTTTCACTGTCTTGTTGCTCCAATCATGTATAAGTTTGTCTCTTCATGTTAAGTTTGGCGAAATCATGCACACTTATATTTAGTGGTTATGTGTAATATTTTGTTGTGATGGCTGGACTGTATTTGATGTGCTGTGTGTTGTGCCTTACAGTCCAGGGTCCTTGAGTGGGACTTTCAGCCCTCAGCCCGCCGTCCGGGGGAACTTCGATATTCTCCACTGCTAGCCTGGCCTGAGGACCATGTTGGAGCCTGGAGTTGCCCGCTACCCGCCCTACATCTTTGGGGGTAGAAGTCTTCAGTCCTCAGGTCAGTTCTTTCCATCTTTTCCCGGCGGCTGAGCTGGGGGTGATTTATAAAAAAACAAGAAAAAAAAAAATATATATAAAAAAAAAGAAGAAAAAAGTTTGCGGAACTTTTGGTGTGGCCTAGGCCTAAAACTAAAAACCTGGACAGTGAATCATGAAACAGCCATGGGGACTTAATTATTTTTTATTAAAGAGGGAAAAGCTTTTAAAAGACCCAAGATTTTTTTGATGTTAATATTTATTTTATTTATATTTATTGTTATTTATTTTTAATTAGTTTATATTCCTTGTTATTAATTAATTAGTTTTATTTGTTGTTATATCTTTTTAGATTTTATAGTTGTTAGGTCCCTATGGTTAAGTTAGGTTATTTATTTATATGTTTAGGCCTAGTGATTGTTATTTATATTTTTTGTTCATTGTATTATAGATGTCTTGAAGTGCATTTTTACTCGAACGGTACCGTGTTAGATTTTCTTTTTAATTGTTTAATTTTTTTAAACATTCACCAAAAGGGGATTATGGTGCTTTGCTTAATTTTTAATTCGGAGCTGCCCAGGGATTCCGGCTTACTCCCTGGCCCGGTGGAATCAAGGGATGCGGGCCAAATTGCCGGTGTATTGGTGATACCAAAAATTTTATAATTTTCTTCACTTTTAGTCGGGGCCTATTAAATTTTTCTTACGTTTTGGGGTGTCTCAGGCTAGGCTGCAGATAGGCCATGTAGTTGTTAATTTGTTAATTTTGGTATTTGTTGAGTTTGTTGTTCTTGTAGCTTTTGTGTGTCTTGTTATTTATTTAAGTGGAATTTATATTGTGGCCTTCTGCCGTTTTTGATTTATTAAATGTTTATTTTTCTTGCTTGCCTGGAAATAAAATTAGTTTCGCTCAGCTGCCGAGTTTAATTTTGGACCCTCCAACTGCCACCCGTGATCCCATCACTTTACTCGTTTTGAGCCATCCCCCAGTTGGCACGCTTCCCAGCTTTGGTGGGGGGATGGGTCTCAATTGGTAGCAGAGCGTGGTTGCCTATAAAAAAAAAAAAAAAAAAAAAAAAAAATTTAATTCTTTCTTGGTTGTTGACGGTGGGTGTTTGCCAGTTAGTAGTAGGCCATGGTTGGCCGACCTACCGTCAAGGTGTCTTGGTATTGTAAAAAAAAAAAAAAAATAATAATAAATAAAAATTATTTAAAAGCAAAACAATTAGAAAATCCTAATAAATAATTTAACTTACAAAAAAAAAAAAAAAAAAAAAAATTTTAGGCAATCCGCTTGGTTACTTTGTTGAATGGGTTTCATGGGTGGATTGGAGTGGTCGGCAGTGGCTCGGTAGGCTGAGGGTTTAGTTCGTCTTGGACCCTGGAGTTGTCATTTTTTTTGTGTATATTGTTGAGAATTGTTGCGTTAGAGATGGCCTATCTGCAGAATGTTGCGCTCCTGGTCAAGGAGGAGTTGATTTTCGAATTGAGGTCGCGGGGTGTGACTCCGGAAGGGGATGTTTTGAATCTCCGGAGGTTGCTGCGGGAGCAGTTGTCCGCGGGTACGGCGGTGGATTGGTCTGACCTGCTGGAGGTTGGTGATGAGTTGGGGATTTGTAAACGGAAGGTGGAAGATTGGGAAGGGGTGTTAGAGGATTTGCAGTTTGAACCTCCAGTGGGTCGGGACCGGGCCTGCCGCCTTGCACGTTTGGGGCATCTGCTTGCCCGTTTAAGGCTGGTCAACCGGGCGCCGGGGTTGGAACCGTCGGATAGGGCGTGGATCTTGGAGAGTGTATCTAGGCTTGAGGAGATTTTTCAGGCACTCTCCGGTTCCACGACTCCTACGGGTCTGGGTCAGCGGCCTAATTTCACACTTTCTCCTAACGTGTCGAGGCCGCAGGCTGAGACAACGGCTTTCACTGTGCCTGAGGCTCCTTCTGAGCCTGCAGGCGTTTCTGTTGGGGTCGCTTGTGGTTCGGCTCCAGCTGCCGTTCCTACTACTTCTTTGGGTTCACCTGCTCTTCTGCAGCTGAGCTACCACAAGCTGCCTAACCCTCTCACGCTCATGATCCAGAATCTCCCTGTGATCGATGGGATGGATCCTGAGGAGCTTCTTAAGTTTCTGGTGGCCTTTCTCAGACTTAGTGAGATGCCCGGCATGCAGGCTGGGGACTTGCTTCGTCTGGTTTTCCCTTATTGTAGAGGTCCCGTTGGGGAGTTGCTGAGTTCTGTCTTGGCCAGTGATGCCTCGGTGGACTCGTTCCATCGAGAGTTACTTTCATCGTTTCTTCCCATTCGACTCAGGGAGAGGATGGTCATGGACAGATTTTATCGGTCGCAGGGTAGGGGCGAGTCTCTGGCAGCCTATGTCTCTTCAGTCAAGGAAGCTCGTCAAGCGTTGCGCCTCACCCTTTCTGAAGCTGACACCGTTCGTGTCATCCTGGATGGCATTTCTCCCGAAGAACGGTGCAGATTGGTTTTTGCTGGTGTTCCTTCGACTTTTCGGGAGCTGCATCAGCTGTGCATTGTTTCGCGCAGCGTGCAGTTCTCAGACCAGCAAGGGAGGGATTCTGAGAGTCATCGTGCTCTCCCCACCCGTCGACCAGCTATGTCTGTAGGTGTGAGTCAGCCAGTGGAGGGTCGTGGTTCTCGGCCTCCGGTTGGGTGCTTTGCTTGTGGCCAACCTGGTCACATTCGACGTGACTGTCCACGTGCTCGAGGTCGTGGGGCGGGAAACGCTCAGCGCGGGGGGTTGCCTCCCCAGTAGCTCCCCGCGTTGTTGCGAGTGACCGTGGCCATTTGCCTTTGACACGTGCCCATAGCAGGAGTGTCGGGGATTTTTCGGGCCTTGCTGGCATGGCTTCCCTGGGACTTAGGGCGGTCACCTCGGTGTGTCCTGGCGTTTTTGTATCTTTTGGTGGTACGGTGTGTCGAGCCCTTCTTGATTCTGGTTCGGCATGCAGTATCATCAGCCTTTCTCTTTTTGAGTCCCTTGACGCCTTAGGACTTGTCAGGCACACCGAGCCTTCTTCTATTACTTGCTGGACGGCATCCCAAACTCCTCTACCCATACTTCTAAAGGCGTCATTACATTTTAAAATTGAAGGATTTTCCTGGAGGTGGGGTTTTCTTGTTGCCAAGGACCTGGCGGTTTCTTGTATCCTAGGGGCAGACTTCATTTCCAAAAGTGGTATGGTGCTTGACCTCCAGAAGCGCCAGATGTTTTTCAAGTTTAATCGGCGAGTTTTGGTGCCTCTAGTAGGTGATTCTGACTGCCCTCCTGCAGTCAGAGAGGTGGGTTGTGAGCCCGAACAACCCAAGGTGGATCCGGTTGGTCATCTCCCCCCTGAGCAGGCGGAGGCCATTAGGAGGCTGTGTTTGCGGTTTCCTGATGTGCTTACGCCCGAGCTTGGGGTCACTTCTCTTCTGGAGTATGAGATCCACCTCACCGATTCTCAGCCAGTTAGAAGTCATCCGTACAAACTTGCTCCCCCAAAGATGGAGGTTATGAGGGCTATGATTGAAGATCTTCTGAGCAAGGGTGTGATTGAACCGTCTCGTTCTGCTTATGCCAGTCCAGCTTTTCTTGTGCCCAAGCCTAATGGTAAGTCTAGGCTTGTGATGGATTATCGGAGGCTCAACGCTAAGGTCGCTATTGACTCGGTACCTCTGCCTGATTTGCATTCTGCGTTTGATTGGTTCGGTAAGGCTAAGTTTTTCAGTGTTTTCGATTTGAACCAGGCCTACCATCAGATTCCATTGAAGAAGGAATCACGGCCTATGACTAGCTTCTGTGTTCCCTGGAATCTTTATCAGTTCACTAGGGTTCCTATGGGTCTTGCTGTGGGTGCCCAGACTCTTACTCGTCTGCTTGATTCCATCTTTTATGATGTGAAGTTCAAGTTTGTTTTCAATTACCTGGACGATCTTCTTGTCTACAGTGAGACTTTCGGGGAACACATGCAACATCTGGAGGAAGTTCTCAGTCGTCTTAAATCAGCTGGCCTTACCGTCAATCCAGAGAAAGTCACTTTTGCTCGTCCTGAGATCTCTTTTCTGGGTCATCTTATCTCTTCTCGAGGCGTCTGCATAGATCCTGCGAGGACCCAGGGCATTCGGGATTTTCCTCCTCCCAGAGATGCCAAGGGGATTGCCCGTTTTGTGGGGATGGTGAATTTTTACCGTCGCTTCATCCCTAACGTGGCCGAGCTTGCTGCCCCGTTGAACGAGCTGCGTAAGAAAGGTGTCCCTTTTGTGTGGGGCCAAGCTCAGCAGACTGCCTTTGACGCTCTCAAGGAGGCTATCATGCAACCTCCTGTCCTGCGTATGCCTGATTTTAGCAGAGAATTCATTCTTCAGACTGATGCCTCCTCCTCCGCCATTGCTGCTGTTCTTTCTCAGGAGGTTGATGGGGTCAGGCAGCCCATCGCTTTTGCTTCGAGGACGTTGTCTCACCAGGAAAGGCAAGCTTCTTCCATCTATGAGTTAGAGTGTCTGGCTGTTGTCTTCGGTACGGACAAGTTTCGGCGTTTCTTGGAACACGCTGAGTTCTTGCTGGAGACGGACAATCAGGCACTGTCTTGGCTTCTTGCCCATCCCAGACAGCTTGGGAAAATTGGTCGCTGGGTGGTCAAAATTTCTGCCTTTAAGTTCCGAGTTCAACATCTTAGGGGTACCCAGTATGTCATCGCGGATGCTCTTTCCCGCATGTATCACGAACCCAGTGATCCACCGACTGAGGCTGTTGCTCAGTGTGGTGATGTTCTTCTGGATTTTCCTCTGGCTTTTGACGACCTACTGTCCCATCAACAGAAAGATCCCGAGCTGTCAGTCATCTTAGGTGAGCTTCAAGAGGGAGGTGCCCACCCTCCCTATTTTCTGTCCAAAGGGGTACTCTGTTGCCGTCCTCGACAGAGGGGTGAACCCCGTGTAGTGCTGCCTAGTCATCTCGTACCGATGGTCTTTCAGTATTATCACTCTTCCCTTGTGGGCGGTCATCTTGGCATTCATAAGACCATCGCTAAGATTCGTAGGTACTTCATCTGGAAGGGCATGGACCGGGATGTTGCTGGCAGAGTGCGGGCTTGTCACTTGTGCTCTCTCAGCAAGCCTGGTCAGAATGCAAGGTTAGGGTTGTTATCTTCTGAGGTGGCCGAGCGTCCTTTTGAGAAGGTGTTCATCGACTACGTGGGTCCTTTTCCCCGTAGCAAGTCAGGTAGCTCCTACCTACTTGTTTGTGTGGATGCTTTCTCGAAGTTCGTTTGGCTTTTCCCACTTCGGAGTGCCACGGCTAAGCTCACCATCCGTGCTCTCCAGTCCCAACTCTTCCAGCACTTTGGTGTGCCTTCCACTCTTGTGTCCGACAACGGTAGCCAGTTTACCTCACACGAGTTTCGTAGGTTCTGTTTTGGCAATGGTATCAGGCATGTGACTACCTCTCCGTATTACCCACAGCCTTCTCATGCAGAGCGGTTCAACCGCAATCTTCGGTCTGCCCTTATTACCTTCCATGCTGAGAAGCAGAACACCTGGGATGAGAGTCTCTCTTGGCTCCAGCTTGCTTTTAACTCTTCTAAGCATGAGAGTCACAATGCCACTCCCTTCGAAATTCTACATGGCTACCCTCCTAACAACCCTTTGTCCAACTTGTGGAGGCTAGAGGATCTTCTACCTACGCCAGGTGCCACTGACGTAGTGTCCACGTGGCGGGCTGCTCGGCGCAACCTGCTACGTGCTAGAGAGAGAGTGAGGAGGAGGTATGATAAGGGTCGTACTCCTAACCCTTTTCAGGTTGGAGATCTGGTTCTTTGTCAGGCTCACCCGGTCAGTTCGGCCGCGGAACGAAGAGCTGCAAAGTTGTGCTATCGGTGGTCTGGTCCCCACCGCATCGACAGGTTTTTGTCACCGGTGACTGCTCTGCTGGTTGATCCCCAGTCAGGCAGGGTGTTTAGGAAAGCCCATGTGTCCCAGCTTAAGGCTTTCCGGGGAACGGTTGGTCCAGGAGTTGGTGTTCCTGGGGGTTTCTTGGGGCAAAGAGATTGATCACCTCTGCGCCCTAGGTGGCTGTTCTGAGAGAGTCTTCTTTCTCTCTTCTTTCTTGTCGGGCCCGACAGTCAGGGTAGTTTGCTCCCTGTTCGAGGGGTTTCCCCTCTTAGGTTCTCTTGGACGTCCTTGGAACACCACTCTTCGGAGGTCTTCGTCTTCTCTTGGTTCCCTGAGGTACCGAGTTTGCTCCCCTGCCTGGGTGTGTTGAGGTTTGCAGAGGGAGGTTGTACCGGGTCTTGGACCGGTACAGGTTTTTTTTCCGTTGTCTGCCAGGCTGCCTGAGATTCGCTTTTGCCCGGCGATTTGCGTACTTTGGTAGCCGTTGGCCCAGTTCCGTTTCGTTCCGTGTTCCAGCAGCTTCTGTCCGGTTGGCCTGTCTGGTCAGTTGTCTTGTGCTGCCTGCAGAATTACGTTATGACCAGCTAGACACACTAAAACGTAAGTGTTCATTTTGTAAGTTTCAATATTTAATCACCCTTTTGGTGAAAATACTTTTGTTTCATTGAAAATATTAATCGGGCTTAGTTGTGTTTTCAGGGTTTTGTTAAATTTGTGTTCTTTGTCTAGATGTTTCTCAGACTAGGTTAAAGCCATGTGCTTCCATGTTAATTTTTACCGTTAATTACCGTTAGTGCCTTTTATATCTGCCTTTATTTTCCATTGTAATTCTGTATAATGTTCATTGAGCCTTTCTACAGTTGTAGTTACCGATTTACCATATTTTTTGTTCTTTGACAATAACCTAGCCTATCTTTAGCTTTTCATGTTATAACCTATTGCTCATGTTTCCATAGCCTGGTTTTCAGTTTGTCATTTTTAGTTCATATACGCAATTTATTCTTTGGTAATTTGTTAACTTGTAATTGGTTAAATTGTAAGTTGTTAAATATTCCATAGCCTAAAGTTAAGCTTTCACTGTCTTGTTGCTCCAATCATGTATAAGTTTGTCTCTTCATGTTAAGTTTGGCGAAATCATGCACACTTATATTTAGTGGTTATGTGTAATATTTTGTTGTGATGGCTGGACTGTATTTGATGTGCTGTGTGTTGTGCCTTACAGTCCAGGGTCCTTGAGTGGGACTTTCAGCCCTCAGCCCGCCGTCCGGGGGAACTTCGATATTCTCCACTGCTAGCCTGGCCTGAGGACCATGTTGGAGCCTGGAGTTGCCCGCTACCCGCCCTACATCTTTGGGGGTAGAAGTCTTCAGTCCTCAGGTCAGTTCTTTCCATCTTTTCCCGGCGGCTGAGCTGGGGGTGATTTATAAAAAAACAAGAAAAAAAAAAATATATATAAAAAAAAAGAAGAAAAAAGTTTGCGGAACTTTTGGTGTGGCCTAGGCCTAAAACTAAAAACCTGGACAGTGAATCATGAAACAGCCATGGGGACTTAATTATTTTTTATTAAAGAGGGAAAAGCTTTTAAAAGACCCAAGATTTTTTTGATGTTAATATTTATTTTATTTATATTTATTGTTATTTATTTTTAATTAGTTTATATTCCTTGTTATTAATTAATTAGTTTTATTTGTTGTTATATCTTTTTAGATTTTATAGTTGTTAGGTCCCTATGGTTAAGTTAGGTTATTTATTTATATGTTTAGGCCTAGTGATTGTTATTTATATTTTTTGTTCATTGTATTATAGATGTCTTGAAGTGCATTTTTACTCGAACGGTACCGTGTTAGATTTTCTTTTTAATTGTTTAATTTTTTTAAACATTCACCAAAAGGGGATTATGGTGCTTTGCTTAATTTTTAATTCGGAGCTGCCCAGGGATTCCGGCTTACTCCCTGGCCCGGTGGAATCAAGGGATGCGGGCCAAATTGCCGGTGTATTGGTGATACCAAAAATTTTATAATTTTCTTCACTTTTAGTCGGGGCCTATTAAATTTTTCTTACGTTTTGGGGTGTCTCAGGCTAGGCTGCAGATAGGCCATGTAGTTGTTAATTTGTTAATTTTGGTATTTGTTGAGTTTGTTGTTCTTGTAGCTTTTGTGTGTCTTGTTATTTATTTAAGTGGAATTTATATTGTGGCCTTCTGCCGTTTTTGATTTATTAAATGTTTATTTTTCTTGCTTGCCTGGAAATAAAATTAGTTTCGCTCAGCTGCCGAGTTTAATTTTGGACCCTCCAACTGCCACCCGTGATCCCATCACTTTACTCGTTTTGAGCCATCCCCCAGTTGGCACGCTTCCCAGCTTTGGTGGGGGGATGGGTCTCAACCTTTATGTCAGGTAGATATGTCTTTTTTGAGATATATCTATTTTCTTGTCTCAAAAAAAGGTTTATCTTCAAACAACAAGAAAATAGGATAAACAACAAGATTATACTAGTTTATGTGTTTCCTCTTCAGATTTTTTCTAATAGTATTATTGATTTCTATACCTGAATACCCATTGTGTTTTAATGTTTACTGTAATATTTGCCTTTCTTTTTTCCAACTATTTGGGTCTGAAATATGAATAACTCGATTAACTAATTAAATTAAGTGTTTAAAACTGCATTCTCCTTTGCTGGGTGGTGATAGGAAGCAGCATTTAAATATCTATTTGTATGTGTAGATTTCCGGTATACTGAGTGGCCTATTCGTCCATCTTTTCTTCTCACAGTTAAAACGTCAAGGATAGGCAGATATCCGTTATTCTCAATTTCAATTGTAAATTTAATTTTAGGGTGAATATTATTAATATGGTGCAATAAATTATCCAATATCTCCCTATGATCCATAGTGTATAAATTAATAAAATGACCCACCTAGGTATTGAAGTTTTTAAAATGTTGTTTAATGAACATACCTGGGAATATTATAGCCCTTTAATGTTAAATGAAGAGTCCAAACAAACAGTGGAAAACACATTATACATCACAGTAGTACTGCCTAAATATTGTTTGTCGCTATAGATTCCTTAGTGGAACCAATATTGGATTCCAATCTCTTTCATCGGACAAGTTCTACTATTGTGAAGTGGAGCGTATTCAGTATCAAGTTGGCTATTATAACTTTGACTGAAAACCAATAAGCTATCGGCAGCTTTTATAAAAGTTTTCTTTATACATTAATAATTCAACAATCGTCCATTCAACAAAATAATTTAAATATTTATAAAATAGGATTTTCATTATTAATTTACAGGCTGTATTACATTGTTAAAATAAGCATCGTTTACAATTGATGATAATATTTATTATTTTTTTAATTTATTTGTGTTTTAATTGCCTGGACCGAATTTGCCATATATACATTTGTGCCTGGCGACGTGCATTATACAGGTTATTGTAAAAAATTACAGTAAAAGATTCAATTGAAATAGTATATTTCATAACAAGAGTGGAAAGTGGGGTTTTGCATGTTCGAGACCATATGTTTGAAGTGCGAGACTTGTCGAGCACTTCAATTGGTCGAGAACATACAAAACACTTTCACTCGAGTTTTGAACGATACTTTTCACTACACTACGGAATAAAAACAGGTGTTGTTGACTGTGGAAAATTTTCGGTTGTAAACTATGTTACTTTCGGTATTAAACAATAGACAGCTGTTGAAAATATGATGTTTCGCAGGTTGTAAACACATAACGAAAACAGATAAACTCATAGTAGTGTAGTGAAAAATATACTTTATAAACATTTGGACAACAGCTGATAGTGTAAACATTGAAGATGACACATTTTTTAGAGTATGATGCCGTATGACTATTTTAAATATTTAAAAATTTTCAATATGAAATATAACTTCTTAACAATGCTTAACGGAACGCTCCTAAAGAATTGGATTGCTACACAATTTCATCAAGTCATAAATAATTCAAGACCAATAAATAATTTAAAAAACAGAACCATATATGTAGTATTTATTTATATTTACATGTACCTTATCTGAACGTATGAAAATGAAGTAATAAAATTACATTTGTACTATTTTCAATATTTCATATAAGGCATCTCTATTTAGACGCACATGTGGTGTATTTACTTTGCCGGCATGTTGACTCAAAACCTAAGGCTTCGGACTGCGGAGGACAAGGTCCAAGGTTCGAATCCTCACTGTGCTAACGGTCAGTACTTCACTCGTTGAATAAATTTCACGCAAATGCCTGTAGGTCCATGTGAACTGGCGAGTGAAGTTAAGAAAAAAAAATAATAAATAAATAAATAAAAAAAAATAGGGTTAAATTTAAAACAATCTAGTGTTGGAGATTTGTAAGTATACTTTTCTATATGCCCTCAATAAAAAATTAGAAATCGATTGATAAATAATTGGGACTGTTTGCCTTAAATTAAGTTGATGCCCTATATAATACAATACATTTAATTTCTTTTTGATATTGAACATGTAACAACAATTACTTGGGCGTTATCATTTTTTACTCCTCCTACATCAGCTAAAACCAACCATATAATTTTATGTGATTGCCGAAAACGTTAGTCAGCTATTGTCCAATTCAATTTAAATAGTTATTGCTGTGTAAATTTACATTGTATTACAAAATCCAACGTGTCTTTGAAAATTTTGTTAGAAAATAGTAAAATTGATTTATTCAGAAATACATTAATTCCATTTTGTAATTCATTCTACAATTGCTTCCCAACTCTAGTAACGGTGACAGTTTTCTAGTTGGGTTCCCAGCTAAACAAAGCTAATTCGTTCACACAATTAAATAAATGCATGTGATGCTAAAAAGCGTTTAAGTTGAGTTCTAAACGCTTAGAGCGTCGATAATTTCATAATATTTTATTACTACTGATAAATAAAGTTACGTTGGATTTTTTAACATCTGAAATGTTTAGTCGTAGGAAATATTCTATTGATATGGGACATTCGAAATATCGTAAAATATAAATCTCATAAGGTCAGTATTTTTTAAAATTTTACTAGATGAAATATTTCAGAAGTAAAATTGTCATTCTACTAACATTAGTCATTATTATGTTTTAAATGAAAATAATACGAACAAAATTATAAGCAAAAAAAATTTAGGTACTTTTAAACAGGCTTTATTAAATATGTGCTAAGTGTGAGGAATGTTGTTTTAGAAAATGTTTATCTACTTTAAACCTAACTCTATCCTTTCCCTAAAGACTTTTGATTTGAGTGAGGAACTTATAAAGGTAGTATTATGTAAGATGAATATTACTGACAAGGTGATGATTGATTTAATGACACTTTAAGGCACATAGTATATTATGGAGCACTCTTAGGGACACTTGCGAAGAACTACGCTGGCGTGTATGATACAACGAACGTTGTATTTTATTGTTATTATTAGAAAACTCCCAAATATTTTATATTTTTACTATTATTGTTTCATTAAGTAGTATTAACCTTAGCTAATATAGGACAAAGAGTAACACTGGATATTTTACGTTTGTTCACTACCAAGACTTTTTCCGTTAATTCACTACCACTACTTTTTTTATCGCAATTACGGTTAGGTTAGGCCCAGGTTAGGATAGGTTAGGTAAGGTGGCTACAAAACCTGATTACAAACTGGTAAATCCAACGATTGACTTACCACCGAATGCACTGACTGTGTGTAAGTTCTTGGAAAGCGATAAGATAAGGCCAGCGGATTCCTAGCAGATAATAAATACCACAGTGGACGTAACAATTATTGGGGAACAGTTAAAAAAAATAGAATATTTATAAAGTGGTAGTGATTTAACGGACATAAAAAAGAGTGTGGTAATGAATTAACGGAAAAGATCCATATAATTAAAATACGATTAAAAATAAGTAGGATATACACGTTTTACAGGCAAAATTGTCTAAGAGCTATTTACTGTACTTACAAAATAACCTGACGTTTTGCCGATGATGTGATGTGGCATTCTTAGTGATATCATTGAGACAGTAGAATGCACATTGACATGGTTGTCACTGAAAATTGTAGAGATTGCTTACACCATCCGCTTAAGCCTAAGACGTGGGCAAAAAAATCTTTCAAATTTGGAAAATATCTCTCTTGAAAACTATATGTTGCACAGCTCCTTCTGTCGAGATGACAGGCTTGGAGGTGGCTCGGCCATCTATACTAGGCAGGGTCTTCAACTTTTTAATAGTATTCCTGATTCATGTACTTTTTCAGTATCTTCAATTTGTGAAATTTCAGAGGTTATATTGGTTGTTGATGATACTAGCTTTCTCTGTGCAGTCATCTAGAGGCCCCCTTCAAATGATAGCAATAGTTTTGGTTTGTTCTTTCAAGCTTTAGATAATTACCTTTTTTCAAGAGCTAGAGATAACCAGCAATTGGTGATTGCTGGGGATTTTAATATAGATCCAGTCCAACATGAGTTTGAATTTAAAAACTTTTGGGACATCTTAGCTTGTTACGGCTTGAATATTCTTGTAGACTTTCCGACAAGGTTAGGCGAACATTCAGATACTTGTTTGGATCTTTTTATCTCAAATGTAAATGGTAAGATATCAGCAACAGAACCCTCTATCTCTGACCACTTGGCATTGATCTTCGAGGTTCCGGTTTTTGACTTACAAGATAATAATGTTAATTATGTACTAAGTAGAAATTATTCTGGTAATAATATTAAGGAACTTAGGTTTAGGTTAGGTAGGGAGGATTGGAGGGAGGTTTATGAAGCTCCGTTAGTTAATTGCCAATATGAGAAATTGGTGGAAATATTTTCTTATCAGTTAGATTTAGCCTGCCCTCTACGAAAAGTTAAAAAAGCACAATCCAAAAATATCAAGTGGATAACAGATGAAATACGGTCAATGAAAACAGAGTTAATGGATATTTATTCTCTTTGGACAGCAACAAGGGATAACACTGTTAAAAAACATTACAACCAAATGAAAAGAAAGTACAGAGAGGCTATTACAGCTGCTAAATCTAGTTTTATTAAGTATGAGATAAGCACCTCAAATAACCCGAATAAAGTCTCATGGCAGTATTTAAACTCATTAAGAAAGAAAACACCTAGATTAGAACAAACATCACTCTTAACCCTTTGCACTCTGGACAAAAATGTTGGTCGGTGCCAAAAACTCCAGTCCATGTTAGTAAAGTACTAGCGAAAAACTCCAAGCCCATTTTGCCAATATTGTAAGGGTTTTATAAAAAATTCATAATTTAGTTATTTTATAACTTAGAACTATGATTTACGTTTTGTTGTTTCTGTTATAATATTTTGCATGTAAAAAAAAATAAAATTATAAAATTAAAATAATTTATATGTATATTTTTTTATGTTATTAAAAATGTATACCTAAATGGTTTTTAAAAATTAACTTTGAACCCTTATAACTATAAAAAATTGCATTGACCTATTATAAATCATTGTTATAATTATGTTCCTTGTATAATTACAAACTTTTATGCAAAATTTCATGCACTTAACTTCATAAATAAGTCCTTGGTAAGCATTTGTTGAAATCTTGACAAATTCTAAATTTTGCATATATACAGTGTATTATGTTCTCTGATCAACTTTGATTCTGCAGCACTAGTCTCATTTATTTTATAACTTCAAATGATATATAATGTATCAGTAACAATGAAAAATTCTAATATATATATATATATATATATATATATATAATATATATATATATATATATATATATATATTTATTTAATTATAAAATGTTTGTTGCTAAAGCCACAAGGTCAAAAATCGTAAAATAATAAAAATTGTCAAACAGCTGATAAAATGAAATGTTATAGAAACTTGAATAAACACAGATGAATAAAGATATATATATATACAGTATTTACAGACTAGGAAGTATTGATTTATTAGCATGTGTGTCTGACGGTTCCCGCGCAAAACCATGCGACTGTGTCGGTCCCAGTCGTTCGCACGCGCCAAAACAGCTGTAAAAAACGACTGCTGAAAAATAATATTCCATAGAGTACACTATAAAGTACTACTACGCTAAACTATAACTATCGAAGTTTATTATATCGTAATTTGAGCGCATTTTGAAAGTATATAAAGCCAGCAAAAAATATATTTTGAACGTCCGATCAATCGGACGTCGGAGTTTTTGGCACATTTAGTGATCGTCCGAAATTTCGGACGTCGGAGTTTTTGGTATAAACTCAATTGTCCGAAATATCGGACGTCAGAGTGCAAAGGGTTAAAGTAGATAATGTAGTTGTAATTAATCCTGATGTCATAAGTAATATTTTTAATGATTCTTCTCCAATCTTCACATTGTAACCTTTTTGTTGATAGTAGTAGTTTCTCTTGTAATAGTGTGAGTCAAACAACTTTTTAACTTAATAGATTTCCACCCATTGATAGAAAAGCACTTTTTAAAGTAATAACTTCATTACCAAATAAAAAGTCTACCGGCTATGACGGTATCTCAATGGAAATAGTTAAAAAGTGTTATCCAGAGTTGATAGATCCTTTACTTTTTCTGATAAACAATTCAATAGAAAAGGGTGAATTTCCAGAAGTGGCTAAAGTGGCTCTGATCAAGCCAATTTTTAAAAAAGAAGATCCCCATTCGCCTGAGTACTACCGCCCTATTTCACACCTCCCATCAATATCAAAGATCTTGGAGAATGTCGTATGTGACTCACTGGTCGATTATCTGGGCGTTCACTCAATCCTTTTTAAAAATCAATTTGGTTACCAGAAGCATAAATCCACCAAACTGGCATTGGTCAAATTCATTAATTCATGCATCGACGCCCTTGACGGTGGCGAGACGGCCATGGGCTGTTTCATCGACCTGTCCAGGGCGTTCGATTGCGTCTCTCATCAGATTCTTCTGAAGAAGTTAGCAGCCATAGGTATCAAAGGGACAAGCACTTAGCTGTATTAGCTCCATATCTTTCTAATAGGACTTCACAAAACCAAAATAGACTTCATTGATAAAAACGCATCAACAAAACTTCTTACTCAAATCCAAAGGTAGCTTCATTTGGCGTTCCACAAGGGTCAATATTAGGGCCAATCTTGTTTCTCCTTTATATTAACGACATTTCAAACTTCTTACCTGGTAACCTTTTTTCAATTTTTGCAGATGATACCTCAATATGAAATTCCCACATAAATCTTAATATTCTAGAACAGGAAACTTTCTTCAATTTGAATATCCTTTCACAGTATTTTTCAGGCATTAATCTTCATATAAATCCCAAAAAAACACAATACATACATTTCATGACTGATCAGAAAAGATACCGTCTTGTCAAAACAGGAACCATCCTTCCGTCCGTAGTACTTGACGAAACGATCATTGAAGAAACCCAGTATGTCGATTATTTGGGGGTGAGATTGGACGGTGGTCTCAGGTGGAATGAACATATCGATAAACTTGCTAAACAGCTGGCTACATACATTTTTGTTCTGAAAAATATATCCTCGTTAAATAACATATCACTGTCTAAACTGGTGTACTTTGGCTTGATCGAGAGTCTGGTTAGGTACTCAATCATCCTTTGGGGTTCCTCTAGTATTAGTAATTTAAATAGGATTTTTGTCCTTCAGAAAAGAGCAATATAGATGTATGTTGAAACTAAGACCTGGTGACTCATGTTTTGAGCATTTCAGAGAACTGCAAATTTTAACTGTACCTAGTTAAACAATAGTCTATGTAAAAGAATACAAACAAATCGCTGCTCATCAGCATTCTTACAATACCAGAAATCATAATTTTAATCCTTCTGTATATCATAATCTTAAGCTCTTTGAAGAAAGCCGGATTACATGGGTCTCAAGCTACTTAAACAACTTCCTCCCAACATAGCCTAGATTAATAATATAAAAAAGTTTAAATATGAGCTCAAAAAATATTCTTGTAGACCAGTGTTTCTATCAGATCCACCTTGCCTAACCTGACTCTCATCCCTACATTGGTTACAACCAACCCTACCCCCTCCTGATTATCTCTGCCATGAAGACAAGCATCATGAAGATGTGCCTAATATGAAACGAGGAAAAAATAAAGAATGACTGGTCCTATGCCAAGTCGTCCTATCAGGACGACGTGGGATATGTATGTATATATACGTAATACTAATATTACATTTAAAATATACTTGTCCAAATTTAGTCATTACTGACCAAACCATGCAACTTGTCAAACTGCAGCTACTGTTATCCAATATTCGAATATATAGTAATTAAACCACAGTTTTTTATTCAATTTTTTATTTTTATAGGATGGTTCAGTTTGGAATACTTTTATGCTTTTAATACAAATATTTAGTAAACCAATAATTGATTAATTGTTTGTAATACTAAACAATGTATATTATTGAAATCATTTTAAAAAACTGTGATTTTGATGTTTTCTCCTTTAAATCACGAAATAATTCATTTTCACCCCATATTAGACTTCTGTGTTAAGAATACAATAAACTGGCCTACTATCTACATCACCATTTTCTGGTGTAGACAGAGGTGTTTGTTTTCTTATCTAATCGCCTTAGCTATTTCGATTTCCTTCGGTTTACAGAACTAATTGAATTGGCACTTAGATAAATTACCTTTGAATGCCACCTAACATTTATATTGGCGGTATTTATATACACAAGCTTTCTTAAACGACCATGTTTTTTTTAATAACGGGGTTTTATTTCGCACTCTTAGGGGTCGCAATCAAAACAAAAGTTTTTTTTTTTATCTACAAAAAAATAGAAAAGAATAAATTGGGTCCTTTTAAATTTTCCTTATTCATAATTAATTTATTTT